>VHZZ01001963.1:42723-60644 GCA_009801015.1 Silene noctiflora
CTCATTTTCCTACAAAATATATTTGAACACACATTTGCACTAGAAATACAATATTAGCTTAACAACACATTGATAAGTGCAATTTAACATGTAAAGTCAAGCTAACATAGGGGGTAAAAACGTATATAAATATCACTTATCAGTAATGAATGAATTGGTTTTGGACATGGCTCCAATTCGTAATAGGCACATGAGATATGGCACTCCAATCTTTCCTTGGGTTAAAGTGTTCCGGTGGCTCAATAGGAATTTGGTCATGCTTAAGGCTAAATATTTCCGCAAAGGCACCTAAGGACATCCTATGCTTGGAATTAGACAAACGAAAGCTTACATTAAGCACGTACCCCTCCTTCTTAGACCTATGAAAATCAAAAGAACTCAAGAATTCCAATGTGATCTCGGGAAAGGTTTTATAGTTCATTTGATGTAACACCCGTAAATAACCGTTTTCATATTTTAAACTATTTTAATAATTTAACTGAGCTAATTATGAATTAAAATATTATTTTCATAAAATATAAATTTTATAGTGTAACATTTATATAAATAATATTATGGTCCGTGTTAAATGTATAGTAGCATTTGGACGTAAAATGAGTAAATCCCGACTCAAGTTAGTATGTTTGGGCCTAAGTTGGTTTAAGCCCCATATAACCTCATTTTTCCATCTACCTTCCCCTAAAAATCTCCTTCAACCCTAGAATTCTCAGCATACTTCATTCATACAAAAACTCCATTGTTACACATTTTCCTCAAAGCTTAAGACAAGCATAAAATCTTCGTTTCTCATCCGTTTCCTTTGATTTTCAAACCGTTCTCTCCCTCTTCTCATTCTACTTCTTAGTAAGTAATAAAGTTTTGGTTTTTCTCTCCTTTTCCCAAATTTCGAAATCCCTTCTCTCCCCTTTATGAAGAGTTTCTCATCTAACAACCTTTATTTAGTTGTCTAGGTGAATATTTTGAAGAAGATAGGTGCATTGTTGAGGACTTTCACGAAGATTAGGAAGCATAAAGTAACCGTGATGAGTTTTTCGGCGATACTTTGGAATTTCGGTGTTTCTATGGTTTATATAGTTGAATTATGTGTTAAAGTTGTCTAGTTTGGCTAATTAGGAGAATGGTAGGTTAAGGTTGTAATCTTTGATGCTGTTTTGTATGAATAATGTAAGTATATGTGAATTCATGCCTTGGATAGTTAAATTTATTGGTGTGAAACATGTTTAGGGAATTTATATGATAATTCATCTTAAGACTAAGAAATCTTTGTGTAATTTGTGGTATGGTGAATGTTGATATGCTTGGTATGCTGGTAGGCATTCCAGAATCACATATGCAGCTACTCGATCGAGTGAGGGGCACTCGATCGAGTAACTACAGGTCAAACAGCCCTTACACACGCTAACATACTTAAGAAAACATAACCATCGCTGGAGATTTCATCACCGACATTACGCACCGGTACATTAAGTTTCATAATCTAACAAAATACGGCCTTATGGCCAAGTACAATCATCGTATATTTGACATGAATCCAACAAAATAAACAACGACTAAGTGAAATCCATGAAAACGAACATAAGGCATCAACAAAAAACATCACTCCAAGCCCGACTCATCCTCCATCTCCTCATTCCCGCCTCCTCGTCCGGATGTGCCAGCTCCAGATGCATCTCCTCCTATGGCGGCTCCAGTCCCTGGGTCTCCTCCTGCTCTCCATGGAGCTAGACAACCGAAAAGATAGCTCTCCGGGGCTCCCCATGTAGCACGGTCTACTCCATAAGAGTGGAAAACCCCACTATTATCCCCGACACCTCTCCACCAAACTGGTTGGGCCAGGTTGGTCCCAATGCCCTGCACGTGCGTTATCTCATATAGGTTCCGGAAGACTAACGTGTTAGACACCCTCTCGGTGAGCTCACTCACTTGCATATTGGGGCTAAAAGAGGAAGGGTAGCTAGGGTACTGATACTGTGGAGGCATGGGCTGCGTCGGTTGGGTCTCCCTAACCCTCTCCCTAACTCGCCAGGGACCTCTCCCCACTCTAGGTCGCTGGTCCTCTAGTCTAGCTCGATCCCCCTTATTCAGCTCCGGCATCACCTCTAAAAGGCTATCATCAATAAGGTAAAATTGACGGTTAAGGGTGGCCTCCTCGTCATTTGAGTCTGATGCAACCACTGCTGCGACTAAAGGCTCAGTCACTAGAAGATGCTCAGGGTCCGGCAACCTCATCCAACTCACACCTCACACCCTCCAAGCTAACTCACCACCCTCCAAAACCCTCAACCATTTCTGGTCGACGAAATAAGCCATATACAAAGTGGGCACAACTGGGGCCATATGGGTGAGGGCCGAAGAGGCCTCAAAGGTAGTCAACCGCTCAGCTAACCGGGTGGCAATGGCACCAAAACTTAAGTACCGGGTCGAAGAAGTGGCCATCAAGGCCAAGCTAGCACAAACGATGTCCGGGGCACTAAAGAGACTCGCTGAGCTCGGTCGGGGTTAAGGTAGGTGACTAGAAACATGACCTCATATGAGTTTAACTTACTCACATCCTTCCTATCGTAAAGCAGGAAAGTCAAAGCACGGAGGAAGATCTTCAGAGTGACATGTTGAACATCATTAATCAACATGTTACTCGAGGTAGGGGCGGGCTTACCGATGAAACAAGGCATATATCTGCTAGCCCCGCACTCCGTCGGGACGTCCCTAAGAAGCAAACTGGTCCATAGATAGGAGAAAACTGGTGTTCATCAAACGGAACTGTATGGTCTTAGCTACCGCATCATAAACAAAGGAGCTCATAAACTCCAGAGTCAAGAAAGGGTAGGAGTGCTTCCTAAGGAAATACAACCCAGTCAAATCCAAGGTCTCAAAGATATGTCTCACGTCGGTCTCCACCCCCAGGTCCTCCTAAACTACCTTGTCAATGCACCTAGTGGGTTTCATGCGACGTTTCATCAACTCAACAAAGGCCTCTATTTGCCTAAAATCAGCAAAGACAACTGTAAGGTAGTCAGAAACTGGCGGAACAACAGGTCCTGACTCCCCTCCCCAACCTCCATCTCAGCAGCACGTGACCTCTTACTTTGGCGAGTTGCGGCAACGTTTCTAGGMAYCTGTTTCAATATGTTTTAACAACACAAAACGAATTCTTACTTGATCAAAAGAACTTTTCAAGGACTACTCATGGATTAAGAAATAATAATTTAAAGCAACCTTTAAAAGAAGACAACCAAAATTCTCATTTCATCTTACCCTCATGTTTCATAAAAGGCGGTTTTATGATTTTCAAAACACCAAGTTTTAACCCTAAAAAGAAAGCTGGGATCTTAACTCCCTCGAAATAGCTTCACAAATGATCATTAATTATCAAATTTGGGGSGAAATTCTGTTTTGGGGCACTTTTAGGACGAAGTTTTAAGACAAAATTTTAGGCAAAATTAGCCAAAATCAACACCAAACATGATACCAACAACATCCCCTACTATATTTTCCTTTTTACTTATGCAAAAGACACACAAGAATTCAATTTATATCACAAACCCTAGAAATTTCGGTCCACTTATGCTCACAAATCAATTGGGTTTTGCAATTTCTAGGATCAACAACAACTAATTAAAGCAATTTTACCCCAAAATACAACAATAAAAATAAACATCCATGGTTTTAATTCAAATTTTCCAGAAAAACCAAAAACTTACATGTTTCTAATTGATTAAAAACAAAGAAATAAAGAAGCAATCTTACCTTGAATGATTTGCACAACGGATTGAACGATTGAGAGGAAGATTTCACCCAAAAATTTACCCAAGAATTAGAGAGAAAGGTTTTGAAGAAAGATTTAGGGTTTAGAGTAAGAAGAAGAATAAAAAATAATGAAAGAAATAAGCTAGGTATCCCGTCTTAATACGGGTACTATAGTGTCTTACTCGATTGAGTATCTTGGTTACTCGATCGAGTGGCCTCTACTCGATCGAGTTTCCGCTGGAAGTTCCAACTTTTTCGATCCAATAATCCAAACTACGAGATCGAGTAAGGTCTACTCGGCCGTGTAAGCGCTCGTACTCGGTCGAATAAGATTAAGAACAAGGTCAAAGTTACGAATTCGGTTAACAATTCCTGCAAAGCAACAACTTGTTTCGAGTCCCAATTGTAATTGAAACTCGTCACGATTATTTTCGTCCAACTACTATCAATTAACACTATCCATATGTAACACGATTACCTTATCCAGACATGCTTACACATTAGCAACAACAACATTAATGTTTTACAAATTAATCCAGCTACGACATACTTCCGCTCACATATACGCATTTAACAACATCATTATTCTACTTTTATTTGTGCATATTCAAGTTTTATCGTTCAACATGTGGCTACAATATATTAAATATTCCGTTCAGTAAATTAACCATCAATTACCATCACATTCGCACCTATGGTTTAACGTGTCACAACAATCTAACAACCTCGAGATATAATCACTTTGTAACACCCCCATCTACCAAGGAGCCTTAACAAGACCTTCCCCAACAGATAAGGGCGTTACCATACGGTTGCCCGAGGTAAAGTAATAATCAAACGTCAATAAAAAAAACATTTTAAGTTATTACGAGTCATTTAACTAAAAAGGAAAAGATACATCTCATGACACAACCAACTATGTAAAACTCTCTCTGTCGTGACTCGTGGCAAACTCGTCCCTCCAAAGAACCCAGCTAAGATCCAGAAAGCAACCTGTTAAGACAGACTGCGCACCATAAAAGATCACAACAGACACAACATAAGAAGAAACACAGAGAACACCACACACGGTCAGTAACTGTAGAATCACAAAGAACAAGTAAAATAAAATACACCCACACCGTCACATCTCCACACTCCTGAATACACACTAAAATGTGTAGCCCTGCCAGAATACCCCTCGCAACGGATATTCCACGCCGCCAGTGGGGGACCGCAGCCGTACCCACCAAATCCCCGCTCATCTATTCCGAGGGAAAACCCAAGTTCCTTAATGTGCACATCCCCTCCTGTGGCGGGTTCCACAGAGGGAAAATCAAGGGCGTGAAGCCACTCCCGCAAGTACTCCACTCAGCCAAGGGCGCGCCTTGCGAACCATAGACAAAACATCCAATATACGACAACAATTACAAATACCATCAAGATCAACAATAATCACATATCAATCAACCATCAACCACCTTACAAACATGTATACAATAACCGAGTAGGGTAACCCTACCTTTAGAAATGCGAAGCAACACCGCATATAACCGCAAGGCGACAACCAACCACCATAACCACCTATTACAAACAGTACGATAACCTATTACTACCTCTACAACCATAACCAAAACTAAGGGAGACGACGATGATGATGAAAACATACCTATACAAAGTATTCTGGTGGCAAGACCACTACCCAACACGTGCTCCCATCCCCATGGTGACCCAACTCCCTCAAGCTTCTAAAAGGATGAACAAAGGTGAAGGAACAGAGAGACGGCGACATCTAGGTTTATGATAAAAGAAAAGAAATGATTTGGGTTTCACAATATCGCGATATATATTTTACTGCTGAAATCCAGTTACTCGATCGAGTAACCCACTTACTCGATCGAGTGGCCTTTACTCAATCGAGTGACTAAGCTACTCGATCGAGTAACTTCTGCTAGATCGAGCCTTCTAAACACGAAGGGGTACTATGACACATGACTAAACTCCAGGGACCAACAAGCCAACAAGGGTCTAAACATGCGTCCATGGTCAATCAAAGACGGTCAACGGGTCCCTACAAAGGATGAGTATTACAGTTCAATTATGTCGTTTGGCTGTTTTGATCATTTGTATTATATGGTATAATCGTTTAAATTAAGTATGTGTGTACAAAGTGCGGAAGTGGTTATGTGGGACTCCTGTCCTATGGATAGTAACATAAATGTTGCTTTTAAAGTGGTCTTCTAGTTTTCAGTGAAACATCCGTGTTATACATAGTGATTATGTCGTGGTGTATACTTGAACTATGACGTTGTAAAACGAATTTTGAAATATCGAGATTATGTTGGTTGTACAACTTGGATATTATTTCAATTATGTTGTAATGGTGGCCATAAGGCCAAGATATTGTTTTAGATTCATTTAATAGACGGTGTGTTAGTCCCCCTGGGAAGTTATTTATGTTGGTGTTGCAGAATAGGCAAGCTTAAGACAATTTTTGGTAACAATCCAGTTCTGCTAGGGGACGCTCGACCGAGTGCTCCGTTCAATTGACCGAGTGCCGCTTGCTCGGCCAAGTGGCCTGCTGTTACCCTTGTTTTGTTAATATTTGACCAATATTGGGTGCCTACCCTTATTTTGCGGTTTATATTAGTTAACTTGAGTTGAATGAACACGTTGACCCCGTCTGGATGAGACCTCGTGAATTGTTTACGTTGGACCACATTATGTGTCTTTTACTAATTAAGAGTGAAATTTAAATGAAGCTTGTTAATTGACATGTGCAATTGGCGAAAACAAGAATGATGTGACGATTGTGTGTGGTACACGCTAGTTGCCGTGAATTCATTTTGGTATGATAACAATGGTCGTATTATATGAGTTTTGCCGTGATATGTGTCTCGCATAGTGGTCATTTGCATGATTTTGTTGTGGTCATCCGTATAAATGGAAGTGTTGATGATGGATGGGAACGGATGTAGAAACACATGTGTGATCATGTGGTGGATTTGACGTGGTATATGCATGGCATGGTGTAAGGAAAAATAAATGTTGAACATGGTTGTGTCATATAACGAGAAATTTGCATTACTTGATTGCTTTATGGAGTCCACATATTCGTGATTGATGTGCATACATACGAATGTATCAGATTTGACGTGATATAGATACGTAATAATAATCGAATTATACCCCGCGATAGATTTGTATGCATAAAACCAACCTGAGTTGGGAGTTAGTTATGGGATTAGGAATAGGAACCATGGGTTTGACCTTGTGCTTTACCTTTTGGGAGGCTTGTAGTGTTGGATCATATCGGTAGAATTATTACTATATGATATTCGATGATGGATTTGCAATAAGTAAGAGAGAGTGTTAAACTTGGAACTCTTCGCAATTTGGTAATGAGCGTATAAGAAGACATTGTGAGGTTGTTAGTTGAACTTCAAGTCGAAGTTCTCTTTTAGGGGGAGTGGATGTAATAATTCGGAAATTTAGGAAAGAGGAAGTACAGAATGTGAGAAAGTAATGAGAACTGAACAAAGAACCATGGAATGAGGACGATAAAAATGTGAGGTTAGTAACAGTGATGATGACAATAAGAATCTTGACGGACTTTATGATAGATTAAGGGACAATGGTAATGGCGAGAGAGTACGCTAGAACCGATAATGAGACTTGAGAGAAGATTGAGGAATAATTGGGAAAAGGGACATCGAGGCGAACTTCGGGGACAAATTTCAGTTTAAGGGGGGAAGATTTTAATACCCAGATATTTTGGGACCCACAAAGGAACCTTGGGATGCGTGATAAGACCTTATGCTAGACGAGAGGCCACTTGGGAGTGAGATATGAATAAAAACTAGACTTAGTGGAGTTGTTATAATGTCCGCCTATAGAAGGATCGTCTTAAAACTGTCATATCTAGTGATATAGAAAAATTATTGACGCGATTCTAATTGGAGGTTATAGTTTGTTCTCTTATGATTCCAAAGGTAGATCACAAGCCCAAAATTACCAAGAAACGAGTGAGATATGACTATTTTACGAAAACTTGTCATTGCTGAGAACTGTGTTGTACTCGACTGAGTGATCTGAGCACTCGACCGAGTGAAGTTCACTCGACTGAGTGTTCTTAGTACTCAATCGAGTATGTGTCACTCGGTCAAGTGAACTCTCTACTCGACCGATTGAGCTGGTCAGAACCCGCGATAACTTATTTTAGATTTCTTTTTTATCCAAAATCCAAATCACTTCCTATCTTCTTCCTCTTTCAACCAAGACTCTCCCATCTCTCTAGAATGTTCCCTAAGCCTCTCCCATGACCTTTAAGCTTGTATTTGAAGATGAAACCTCTACCTAATTTCCGATCTATCATTGTAAGTTGAAATTCCACCTTTCTCCTTTGTCTATCCTAACCCTAGAATATGGGGGTTTTCATGGGGTTGATTAAGTAGTGGTTTTAATTAGTTTAATGAGTAATTAAAGGGTGATAATAAGGGGTTTTACTAAGTATAATAATATAAGATGTATTATGATAGTTATTATGTGATTATTGTAGGATAAGACGGTTTTATGAGATGGATTCTTGTTGTCTTGGACAAGCTTATGGAGTGTGCTAAAAGGTAGGTTAATCCTACTCGGTTTCGGTATTTTATATGGGTTTTTTTATGCATTTTGTCACTTAGATTCAATGGTATGAGTAGTCTTGCATTCACCATGGTAATTGAGGATGATGATGAGTTCATGTATGAGTCGGAAATGCATTGTCACATGGTATTGGTTTTGTTGACTCGAGAGTTGAGATTCTTGGACATATGGTTACATCATGGTATGTTTATAATATGTTGTATGAAGGGTTGTATTCGTCATTGTATTCATAAATGCATTCTTGTGTCTAATGTCCTTGTTGGAGGTTGTTGGCAGTGTTGCGGCGGTGTTACTCGTTCTTTTTGAGACGTGAGGCGGTTGGGAGGTCGTCTCACGCTTGGGTCGCCCCATGGAGCTTCCCACTCCAAGGGGGATGTGCACATTAATGGCTTGAGTTGGAGGGATACGTGAGGTGAGTCACGTTGTCCGGTTGGGGATCTGAGTCTCTCTCGGGCCTGGGTGCCACCGACTTGTTCGGAGTACCTTTGCACGGGCTGCGGTCCGGGTTATTTTGGTGGACGGTGCTGCGGTGTCGTCACTGGGTTGTGGGTACGTCTGGACGTGTCCCGGTACCAGTGTGGTGTGGTTGGAGATTGTGTCACAGGTATTTCATTGTCGTGTTGCATAATCGTAATTCATTCGTGGTGTCTTATATGTTTATATTATCGAAAATGACCGTATGTTGGATGTGTAAATTGTCACCTATTTCCGGAGTGGCATGTGTCGAACCATATGATATTTCCGATCATATGGGGAGCAGGTTATGTACAGGTTGCTTTTGGTGTCACGCAGAAGACGAGACGAGCTACGCTTTTGGAGTCAAGTCGGTATGAGATAGATTCATATTAGGGAGTCTAGTAATATGACTTGTATCCATTTATTCATTTGTTTACATTCATGTATTTCATTAAACCATTATTTATAATAAAGGCTTCTTGATTCTATCTCTGAAACACTACCTCGAGAAACCGAGATGGTAATGTTTCGATTATCTTGGCCGGATAATTGGGGTGTTTCACATATACTACAAAATATGGCCGTTACTAAAAAAAAATATTTTATAAAGATATTTGCACTAAAAAACATAATTGTATGTACTTAAATACTTATTCATTGAGGCTTTGATATAATATCAAAGATGTTTTGTGAAACAGATGATTAAGAACTATAGTCAATATCAGGAGCCTTAGAAATCACAATTTACTTTATATGAAAGAAAATGAGATTGCACCATTCATCAGTACCGAGTTTGGTACCACCATATTTATAGCGGATTACTTTAGGGATATAAGATTATATTATTAGATATTTCTGATAAGCAATTATATCAATAGGTAAGGAATTGTTTGGTAAATGGCAGATTGTATAAATTTCAGCATATGGCTTTTAGCATGTTTGACTAATTAATATGTTGTTTTGAGTGTTTGGTAAACAACATATTCAAATAGTTGATTGAGACCGAATCTAATATTTTACAATATGTTGTTCTCTCCAGCATATTCTATCAGTAGATTAGGAAATAAATAAATTCTCCTTTTTACCCCTTGAAAAATACTAAATTTTATATTTATTTTAAAGTCAATAATTTGTTCATGTCCTTACATGTTATTTCGCAAAGAAGAGAGAGAATATGTTAATTTAAATCTTCTAATTACCAAACACCTTTTACAAAATCAGCCAATTCAATATGTCAGTCAAACCCTTCAACAAGTTCTGCTAATTATAATCTACTTCCAAAATCTTCTTCTGCCAATAATAATTCCATGTTTACCAAACAGGTCCAAATTAGATTAAGCAGAATTCTCGGATTCCAGTCCTAAAAATGGATTTGTCTTAAAACTAGTATGAGGGTGAGTCTTATTACCCATATGGTCCCAACCATCTCAACTCCAAACTAAATCGGATAATTTACAACAAAATAGAATACACAACAGTAATACTAAAACTAAGTATTAGTCGGTACGGTGGTACTTGTTAGTATTACGAGTACAGAGTGTTAGAGTATAAAAACGATTTTAGGACTCCATGTAACACCCCAAATATCCGGCCAAGACAATTGGAGGATTACCATTTCGGTTTCCCGAGGTAGTGATTCGGAGATACAATCAAGAAAAATTTAATATAAATAATGGTTTAGTGAATTAGATAAACATAAAAAATGAATAAATGGATTCAAGTTAAACTACTATGACTCACTAAAAGAAACTATATCATGCCGACTCGACCCCCCGTCTAAAGCTAGTCCTGTCTCCCATGTGACACCAAACATAATATGTACATAACCTGCTCCCCATATTATCGAAAATATCATATGGATCAACACAGGCCACCCGAAAATAGGTGACAATTTACACAAAGCCAAAAAAACGGTCAATTTCGATGATATAAGCATGTAATACACGACAAATGAAATACGATTATGCAATACGACAATTACATGAATGAGACTCAGTTCTACCAACGCCACACCGGTACCGAGATACACCCAGACGTACCCACAACTCGGTGATGTGACCCGTATTTACGTATATTTAGTCCTCTAACTAGCCTCGTTCCACACTTTTTTTTTGTATGTATTAAGGTCGTTCCTTATCTTTAGTTACTTATTTGCTATTCTATGAGGTTTTGGTGCTTTTTGTAGGAGAAGAGTGCCGACCTTGGATTCATGGAGCATTTCGGGAGCTAAATCGATTGCACTTAACGACGAAGAAGAAGGAGGGACCAAAATTAAAGGTCGTAGTAGATATATGAAGTATTCGGGGAATGATGGAGATCCCCCACGAGTCCTGGAGAGCCCCCACAAGTTTTGGGGCAGCAAATCCAAGGAGCAAGCACTGGTGGAAGACTCGTGCGAGTCCTCCCTGACTCGTGCGAGTCCACAACCAACTCGTGTGAGTCCTCCACGAGTCCCCCAGCGAATTGCTTTATTCTTTCACCTCAAGGACTCTCACGAGTCCTACTAGCTCTAGCTCTTCCTTGAACTAATTTAAGGGGCCTAATCGTCATTTAAGCCCTTAGTTTACCCAAATATTGTACTTAGTATAAATAGCCTATGTAATTTGCATAATAACGACATCGTTTAGAAACTATCTCTTAGCTTAGATTAATTTAATTACACTTTAATCCTTTCCTTGTTATTCAAGCAACTTTAGATCTAGTTTGTAATTGGAGAATTCTTGGGGTTTAGATTGAGGTATTGACAACTTCTCATCATTAATAAAAGCTTTATTCTACTTTTTCCCATTCCTTTGTTCATCTTAAGTTGGTATAATCCTTTTACTCTTTGCTTAATCATTTAATTATTTCCTGGGTTAATTACTTCATTATCATCATGTTCATGCTTGCTAAGATGATTGACACCCTCTTTGTCATGTTTACCATAATGATGTGTGAGTTGTCCTATAGTTAGGGTTAGTGGGGGATTAGGGGAGGAACCATGGGTTAGATCTATGTATGATTAGTTCATATGAATGATTGTTTGTTATGTTCTTCAACTTACGCACATGTTATATTTGATGAAATACTTGATTGACAACTTAGCATGATTCTCTATCTCTTTAACAAAACTTGTAAGACATAAATCAACTCGAGTATTGTTTGACCATGAATATGTTGAGTAGGGATAACGAAGCCATTGTAGGTGTCGTAAGCTATAAATAAACTCGACTTCGAGACCTAAGTATTCCTAGGGATTGTAAGATATAAACGAACTCGATCCCAACCTAACAACAATCATTTACCGGATTCATTACTATGATCACACCATGTTTCCCCTATGAACCCATGACACCCTAGTTCCTTTAATCAATTGTTTACATCTCCACTTTTAATTGCATGCTTTATTATTTCGTTTATTTACATTTTCGTCATAGTAGTATAACTTTCATCTCAATCCAAATTTGTGGCACCAAGACATGACTAGTCTGCATTTGATCATAGTTTGACAACCGGTCCTTTGGGATCGACCTCTACTTACTACTTGCTAGTTAGTTTGAGTATAAATAGTTTTTGATGGGCCTTGATGACGAGCACACCACCCAAATGGCGTCGTTGCCGGTGACAGTGTATTGTTGAATTGTTATCATTTAGTGCTTTCTAGATGTGTTTTTCTTCACCTTGAAGAGGTTATTTCCTAAAGGTAGCTCTCACCTTCTTTGTAGCCTCTATTCTTTTAGCCATGAATTAATCACCAAAATGACAAATGTTACTCAAGAAATGTTTTACCAAGATGAACCTTTTGGGTAAAACTTCAATAGGCATAAGAGTTATGAGGACAATCCAAGCCTTTACTTGCAACCATTGGTACTACATATTCTTTAAAAACAAATGAACCTTTTGGGTGAAACTTCAATAGGCATAAGAGTTACAAGAACAATCCAAACCTTTATTTGCAACCTTTGGTACTACATATGCTTAAAAACCAATAACAATTTTTTGAGCAAGTGCACAAGGAGATCATTATAAGGAACAAATTGTTGAATGAACTTGTGCAACATGGAAGTGAATTGGAAACTCTATTGACCCAACTAGAAACATCTCAAAAGTTACTCGTCGAGAAAAGCAATGATAGGAAGGCATTTGAGAACTACATGATAGAAACCACCTCACCAACCAACACCTTCAAGGACAAACTTTGGGAAGCCGCCAATGAAAAATGAGACAGTACGTGAACCAAAAATACCAAGTTCCTTAAGCTATTGCGAGTATGAGTGTGTGATATTCGATGAGGAAGACACTAGGTTAAGTAAATACGACCTTTCCGAATATGAACATGTGTTATTTGAAGTAGAAATGGAAACAATCGTAAACGAGTTGTTAAGAAGAGATGAAACCCCTATTTATGATTTTTGTGGAGAAAGTGATGATGGCAATGATGAGAAACATGACCTATGGGAAGAAGAGTCGACAAAACCACACGAAGCATGGGATCATGAAAACGCGTCACTAGAAGGACCCATACTTGAGTCGTTTGACATAAGTTTTAGTGAGGATGAAGAACTTTCATACATAGACCACATGACACCCATCATTGAGACAATGCTTAGTTACGACAATCTTGAGATTTTATTCGAGGAAATAAATTCAACATCCAAGAAATCAAGGGAAACTAAAGAAAAGATCTCACAAGGACATTTTTGTGAATGGACAACATCCGAACTTTCTATGACATCCCCCTACCACAATACTTTCTATGACTTAGGAGAAGGAAAGTCAAGACTTGGTGCAACCATCACATTTGAGGGAGACGGGAAGGAACGAAAACCCCCCGACCACAAGGATAAACAATGGCGGGGAAAAACCCGATCCTTAATGCAAATATTGCAACACATTATCTCAAAATTGTTGAAATCATACTATTGTCTATTTAAGGGGCATTCACAACGCTTTGATCAATTGCTAAGGGTGTTGAGTTATATGGATGGCCATGACAACACTCATCCTTTGAACATAGTTTGGTAGAGTCCTATCTTAAACCACCGAGTGTAACACCCTCTTTTCTAGAAATTATGCATTTTAGTTTTGTATATAATATCTCTTTCTATGGTAGTTGCATCCAAAACTAATTGTACATAACCTTTAGTATTACATGAGAGAAGTGAGGGAGGACCTTACCTATTCTTGAAGACATTTTATAGGTACTCAAAAAGAGGAGGAAAATCATATTATCGAGAAAACTAGGAGAACTCGCACGACGCTAACTCAACTCGTGCGATCTGAGCTGAGAAAAAGAAAGGGAGGAGCACTGCCGTAAGACTCGCCCGAACCCTAGAGAACTCGCACAAATCAAGGAGCAACTCGATCGAGTCCAAGACAACTCGCGCGAGTTAGAGAAGAGCAACTGAGGTTTGCCAGAAAACTTGCACGAGTCCTCACAGACTCGCACGGGTCCTTCATCTCCCTCGCGTCGTTCCTCTATTTAACGTCTTCTCTCTCCTCATTCTAACCACACAAACACCTATCCTTATCCCTTCCCTAGAACCCCCAAAGAGAAAATCCAACAAAAGAGCATCAAAAATCTTAAATCAATCCTACAAACCTCTCCTAATAACTACACACAAATCAACCACCTCCAAACATTATCTTCAAATATAGGTTTACCCAAATCCAAGGTTTGAAGGTATTTATACTAAGGTTAACATTTCAAAGGATTGAAATCATTTCCTAAGGAACTTTCTATGAGCAACAATGTTTACAAGAAGCAAAGGAAAGGTAAAGGTAATCGACGGACCATCAAAGACACAAAAGGGAGGGAGCTCAAGAGGAGCTAGAGAAGATAGGGGTCGTGAGGAAATGCATGTATCGGCCACCGGGAAACTCAATCAATTCCCGGAAGTTGAATTCCTTAACAACGAGCAACAAACTCGGTTCTTGGCACTACTAGGTATGCGCTATGAACCAACTCAATTTCTAGATCATGATGTTTTAGAAACATTGGGTATAAGGCCAAAATTGGAAACCTTCTTCCTTCCAAGGCATGGAGTTCGAAAGAATGTTTTATGCACACGCCAATACTTACCTTATCCTTACCTTAGAGTTTTTGAGTAGCCTTCGCATACTTAAACACCCTACCCATGGAGTCGGAAAGGAATTTTGGCTTTACAATGTAACTCATAGGATAAATCTAAGGCTCTTTGCCTCTATCTATGGTTTAGTAGTCCCGACCAAGAACATGGAAAGGCCGCAAGAGCTCAACATTGCCTACATTTGGAGAGCACTTTCCGGAAGAGATTTTGTTTCCTTGCGACAACGCCATACCTTTGATATTCAAAACCCAGTTATCCGGATTTGTGAAAGGTTTATAGCTGGCACTATTCTAGGAAGGGTTGAGCAACACACATGTACCCTTCTTGACTTAACCTTCTTTGAATCCTACTTGAATGTCCAAGGGACGAGCTATTTCAACTTCAATGCGCCTAAATAAATGCCCACAAGAATTAATGATTTCACAAGAGGGAGCATAAGTGTAAGAACTTTTGTAATGGGAGGGCACATCAAAATACTAGCCGGTGAGTTATGTCCTAACTTCAACCACGATGGGAGGTATGTCGCACTCCCGGGGTCAACTTTGATCGATGAGTGCACCATCTTCACCAACCATCGATGGTGTGCCTATAATGATGAACGAAGTGTAGAGTGGTATACTCGAGGTTGTTCACCTCTTGTTCTCACGGGATGGAATATCCCGGCCACCGAGCCCCGTTTGAGTATCTATTCCCCTATGTCGAGCTATCTCCTCCCGATTAAGATTTATGATCAACAACAACAAGCACAAAACGTGGGCATCAACCCTTTCAACAAGATGCACCACTGACCTTCTTGCATATCCCCCTTATCCAAACCCTCATCGACCTTACCATGAGGTCTACCCATCTAGGTCTCTTAATATAGATACCTTGATGTATATAGTGAACCGTGTCGACATCAAAGTACATGAGAGTAGTAATAAGGATTTAGTCGTGTCTCCTAATCAAGTTAATCCTATACTACTACTAAGAAATAGCTAGCGGTAAGTCAGGCTCGAATCCACATGGAGGCGGTAGTAATAGCTTGTTATTATAATAAATTGTCTAATAGTAATCGTTTTCTTGAAGAGTTTTTGGTTTGTTTGATTTCTAAAACTAATAGTGAATAAATAAAAGTTGTAACAAAAATAATTAAAAGGTCTAGCGATCAGGTTCACTAGATCAATTATCTAAGGTAAGATTTAATTAATTAACAAAGCTAATGGATTGTTGAAGGTTATATGATCGATCGATTCTAATATGCCCTTTAGATCTAGAATAATATACGGTCGCTATAATTAAACTAATTCTATTCAGTTATCGCAGCCTATACTAGTCTTAACTCGATCGGTGAAAATCCTAGTTTGCATGACTAATTAATTAACTATGATCAGTAATCAATCAATTAGATTCATAACCATAACTGAACAACAATCAAAAGCAATTTAACGGTTAATGCATTAATTATCCCCTTTTAACTTGATACAAGACCCCCTTTACCCTAGATAAAGCGATTAGCAATGCATACTAGTAATAAGAACAACAATATTATGAATAGAAGACATAATTAAAGACATAATAAGATGAACAACAATTGAATGATTAATAAACGAGGAAAGATTAATGATAATACCGTAGAAAATAATTGTAGAAAGAATTTTAGATCCGAAAATAATACTAGCCTACTAAACTAAGGAGTTCTTGGAGTTATAAAAGTAAAATAAAGCATAACCTAATAATAACTTACGATTTTTGTATTTATAATAAAAGTTAAACTAATTTAAGAAAGTTCTCATAGTCATGTGGGTGGCTCCGAGGAGGAGTTTAAAGTAAATGAAAAGGTTCCAACTACCATTATGTAAGATTTTTTTGGCAGGTTGAACATCTTGTTATTTTGGACGAGTGATCGGTTGGTTCAAAATGAATGAACGAGATATAATACTGCCGTATTATAGAGACGATATGAGGCTTTAATCCATCTTCTATCTGCAAAGAGAATAAAGATTCTCAAAAAGGTTTTCCTTCAAATGCTGTAACTTGCATATGGAAATCAATTATATTTTCTTTAATTAAACTAATCTTTCATCATTGAACTTTAAAATATAATATTTTAACTAAAATAAATTAAAATTGGTTTAAACATATAATCTATAGATAACCATAAACCATTATTATTAATTTCATGACACAAAAAAATTAATTTATTAAAAGAATTTGAGAAAATTTATAAAATGAAATCATTATATTAAAACATTTTTTCAAATATACACGTTTCTTTAAATTACTCAATTCTCTTGATTAACTTTATATTAACAATGAGAAAAACATAAAATTAATAAAATATTAATCTAAAATCAATAAGTAATATTGTAAAAAGTAAAAAGTTTGTATATATCGCGCATTTATTGCACGGGATTTAGACTATTTCCTTTTAAAATCGTATAGGTAGACAGTAGTGATTGAGAATTGTCATTTTATTTGAAAACCTGTATTGGGAATATGTATTGTCAAATTCCAAATTTTAAATACAAATCTGGTTTTTGGATAGGCTTTAGAATGAGTTTTTCATTTTTTTGAGTCAAATAGAATTAATTGTATTAGTTTAAAATTCGTGAACTTCATGGGCTGTTTTATAGATAAATCATTAGATTAAAATTAATATATTGCTAATAAAGTTAAAATCATATTTGCGCAAATCAATCATTTATAAATATTAAACACAAAAAAATAGATTGAGTTTTATACAATCCTTATGCCATATTAATTTACGATAGGTTATGAGTTTAAAACAAGTTTTATTCTATTTTATTTGATGATATTATTATCACCGGTAATCAAGGGCATTGGTAAATGGAAGTATAAGGTAGGTCGTAGTTGTATTATTTATGGTGATTGTTGGTTGCAAATATTGGTTCGAGTGGAGTGAACTGGAGGGAAAAACAAAACAGAAAAGTCAAAGTAGATTTTCATGTGCGAATGAAGGAAATCACATACAGTATGTTAAGATTCTGATTTTATTAATTAACATCTTAATTAATCGGATCT
>VHZZ01001963.1:92206-102467 GCA_009801015.1 Silene noctiflora
TCTCTATTATTTATTTTATGCCTTCATATTATAATCATGCAACATAGATCCTTAACATCTAAAATCAATAAAAGGTTTTTGATAAAATTTTAGATCGTATTTTCAGGTTTTGAACTTTCAACTCTAACCCTTTAGGCCCTTTCAAAGAGAACTTCTTTTGCTGACAACCAATGGTGGCTCTATACCTCCCTAGCCAGTCCATTCCCACCATGACCTCTAAATCACCCAAAGGAAACTCGAACAAATCAACTAGAAAGTTGACTTGCCCTACAACCATAGACACACACCTATACAACCTCCCACATGACACCAACTCCCCTGACGGTATAAAAACCTCATCTTTTAAAGACTCAAACACTTCCGGACCCATAGTTCTAGCATAACTCATAGATACAAACGAATAGGTTGCCCCTGAATCGAAAAGAACAAAAGTAGGAGTGTTGTGAACAAGGAAAGTACCGGTAACCACCTGGGTGTCCTCCTCCGCTGCTTTCTTATCCATCATGAACAGTTTAACACTGTTCTTATGCCCGATACTCTGTACCGTGCTTGCCGATGCTGTAGACTTCGCAGCTGAATGCTGGTTCCCATTGTCATTCTGTCTCTGCTAGCTTCCACCATTGTTGCGGTTGAAGCCACTCTGGTTACCCTGACTGCCCTGACTATGTCATGACCCAGCGGGTCTGTTGCTAGCCATGCTCTGAATCGGCCCCTGAGAAAAACCTCCACACCTATGACCCTGAAAACCTTCCCCTCCAGGACTAGTGCAGTCACTCCTCTTGTCGCCAGTGCCTCCATAGTTGAAACAAGTCATAGTAGACCCGCCACTGAAACTCCTGCCACTCCGACCTCCAAAAGACGAACCACCTCCATACCCAAAGCCCCCAGAGGAACCCTCCCCTGGTTGAAGTTCCCCTTCTTGAACCCCGACGTGCCAGTACCTTCACTCTCAGCCCTTGTCTTCTCCCCACTATTCTCTTTAGCTTCTTTTGTCATCTCATCCAACCTCTCAGCATTTCCAGCTTGCTCATAAACTTCCTTAACATCAGTAAGGACCCCAAAAGTCAACCTCTCCACAACCTTCACTGACAACCCCTTCTCAAACCGAATGGCCATACTCAACTTGTTCATCTCCAGATCATCTATATAGCGAGACATCTCATTGAACTTACGGTGATACTCTGCCACAGTCATCCCCTCCGTCATGCGGAATGATTCGAACTTCGCTCTCATCATGTTCCTAATGTGCTCAGGAACAAATTGATGTCTCATAACCATCTTAAACTCGGCCCAATGAATAGTAGGTTCCTATAGGCCTTTATAGTATTCCCGAGCGTTATCTTTCTCCCGATTCCACCACACAGCATCCTCATCTCGGAGGTAGAACGCAACTTGCTCTACCTTCATCTCTTCCGGACAGTTGACAACCTCCAGAACACTCTCCATCTTCATATGCCAGTTGTCTAGTACATCTGGCGCCCCTGTGCCCTCATATGCCTTAGGGTTGAAGTGAGAGATAGTGGTGCTCATTTTGGTAGCATCCACCACCTTCTCTTTGGCCTGCCCTATCGTTTGAAGAGCCTCAGTGAGCACCTCCTGCTGTTCGATCATCTTGGCTACCTTATCGATAGTCATTTCAGTAGCTTTGATGTAAGCGACAAATCTCTTTGGAGGCACCGTTACTATACAAGAAAACAGTCGTAAGCACATAACCTACGACTCAAATAACATAAACAGCCTCCCAGCAACACACTCGGTCGAGTGTCATATGCACTCAGTCGAGTTCAAATCTTCCAGGGTCTGATACGATTTACCCCGAAAACGCACTCGATCGAGTCCCCTCCACTCGGTCGAGTGTCTCGCACACTCGGTTGAGTTCGAAAGTGGCAGGGATTCTGCCTTAAAACACCTAAAATACAACTTGGTCGAGTCCCATCCACTCGGTCGAGTCATGCCATACTACACCCATCCCGTATGCTTTTATACACAAAACCATACATGGCACATAATTCTATCATGTTACTATTCAGGTCAAAACGCAACAATATATCATCTCATGCCAACATATTCTCATTTCCATATCATTATACACCTTCAACATACATTAATCATGTTGTCATACATAGAAACACTTAGCATACATCGTCCCTTGACACTCCCGTGACCGGCTCAAAGTTTTAAAGGCAAAGTGCGGTTTCGGGACATCACCCAAACCTTTGTGGTAGCCCTAAAAAACTTCTACCCGGGTTCATTTTATTTAGACACCCTATGTTCATTTTTTTCAATGGTTTTAGGTTCCAAAATCGTTGCTCTGATACCACTTTGTAACACCCCCATATTCCGAGGCACCTTACCAAGGACTACTTCCGAATATAAGGATGCTACCATCTCGGTTTCCCAAGGCAGTGAACATCATAGAAACCATAATGAAACATTAAAAGTAAATATAATTTAAAGTGATACAAAATTCTCCATAAAGCGGAGTACAAATCCAAACCAAAACAAGTGATAACTAATCAAAGTCTGCTGATTTGGGAAATGGACGAACAAGGAGAGCCATTTAGGACGAGATTGGAAGACAAAAGCTTTAGATCTTCAAGCTTCCAGTGTTGAAAAGGAAAACTTGAGAGAGTTTGTTGAAGATTTGAAGTAGTATTATGTTGAAATAAGGTTAAAAAGGTAGGTTCTAAGGAGTAAAAACCGAAATCGCGATTCTGGGTTAATTGGGGCACTCAGTCGAGTACGAACCACACTTGATCGAGTCTCCGCCACTCGGTCGAGTCCCAGGTACTCGGTCGAGTGTCCAAAATGGCAGATTCAATCAGGTTCTACCTATTTACGGACTCAGTCGAGTATCCTTCGCACTCGGTCGAGTAGGCATGACTCGGTCGAGTACACCCTTGTACTTGGTCGAGTTCCCCCAAAAGTCAACTCAACCCATTATGTTGTCAATATCATCCGTTCCTGCAATAGAAATACGTCGTTCGGAGTCCGACGAGCGTCCCGGAACTCGTCACTTAGTTAGCCTTTCCTCACAAGTCCACTAAACACATACTGAAGGTACAACCACATTCTAACTACTGGCACTTCCCTGAATATCGACTCAAAATACACATATATACCTAGTAGCCTTATCTCTTTAGCTTGCATATACCATAGTTCAAAAAATTTAACAGTTACATCAGCACTTTCTATACTTTACACCATTACTTGCACACTTACCCCTATGACAAACTTTCACCACACGTACTCCATATCATGGCACTCTTATACATATAAGATACACACAACCACATACATCAAAATATGTTCAGCATATAGCACACAAGTAAACTTCAACACATTATCCCACCCCGAGTTTACTGGCTTAAGCACATTGGGGCCGGGTTTTTGGAAAGAGGGCGCATTCTCACCCAAACTAATCATAAGGGGCTCCCAACATACATACACCAGGTTCATTTTAATGGAATCCCTATGTTCATTAGGTTCATTGGTTACAGGTTCCAAAATTGTCTCTCTGATACCACTTTGTAATACCCCCACTTAACAAGGAGCCGTCTCTAGGCCTTCCCTGATAACCAATGGTGCTACCATCTGGGTTACTCGAGGAAAGTACATATCAAATTGACCATATTAGAACATACATTGGTTATTTTACAACTTTACAAAGAAAACTGGTGGTGCATAAAGTTATACATAACATGATATTCTACAACTGGTGACATTATGACAACTACCGATATCTCTACGTCAGCGATCCCCCATCCCCACAACAACACCAGAATAAAAAGCATCCAACACAACAACTACAATTACAAGCCAACCTGCTCACCATCCCCGAATGGATCATCAGAGTTTCAAAACAACAATCGGGTCAATCAACCGCACAATAATATACAACATAACGCATAAAACCAAACATCCAAGACAGCTAACAATCTCCACCTCTAATCTTCATCGCAACCAATAACTGAATACACACCGAGGTGTGTAGCCCTGCCATTGGGGATCGCGACCTTACCACCAAAATCCCCGCTCACGCATGAGCGAACTCAGTTCCTTAATGTGCACATCCCTCTGCGCCGAGAGAACGCAAGAGGCGAACAATGGGAGGTGAGACCATCTCTCACAATGGCTCACAAACCAAACCATCTCCAACAACAACAACCACCGGCATCCATAACATACAACAACCATAACATTTACATAACATAACCAGTACAAAGATCGTGACATTAATCATACATTATTCCACAGACAACTGAGTAGAGAAACCCTACCTGATAAGCAATCCAAGAAATGTCATTCCGCGCACTCATGGTCACGATACACAGGTACCGACACCTACAATGATGATGCAACCAGATTAAACACAACCATAACCCTAACCCAAAACCGACAGATGGCGACGATGACCTAGCTTATCGGACGATTGGACAACTAGGCCGGAGTCGACATACCCATCCATTCCCATGTTGGTCTCCTGGTGGATCCTATCAAGGTGGAGGGTGGAAGGTATGGGAGGAATACTCCGATCTATGGTTGTGGAAAGAAGAGATAAGAAAATAAATGAAATGAAACTGTTGACGAGTTATGACAATTGCGTAATATATTATTATGTTGTAAGCCGCCTACTCGGTCAAGTACCAACATATCGACCGAGTCAACCGCACTCGACCGAGTGTCACATACTAGGTCGAGTCTGAGTTAACAACAATGAGTTCTAACACGGTCAAGGTCGCACAAGTCAACTAAGGTCGGTCAACGGGTCCTCAAGGTCAATCAACGGGTCCTCAAGGTCAATCAACGGGTCCTCCAAATGGACGGGTATTATAGAAAACCCGAACGAAACCAAAATCTGAATCAAACCCCTGCACAAATAAGGACTCGACACACAGACTCAAACTTTGACCCAAACTTGTCTCAATGACAGGCCTAGACCCAGGAAATGAGCTAAGTGGCTCATTTGAAAGGGGTCACACGTGTTTGAAAGGGTTCTTAGACCTAACTAGGACTATGACCTAACTCAAGTGACTCTTGACTTGGACTTGACATTGACTTGGTGTGACTAAACCGTGATTGAACCAAACATGGCCCGCAGGTTTGAAAAGGACACCCCTTATGTTCTTAATAGGGCGTTTTGTGGCGTGACTTTGACCAAATGGTCGACATACTTGACTTGGACCCAAGAGGTGACTTAGATAACCCACTAGGGTTGTGTTTTGCTAGACAAAAGGTTCACTTGAACCTTAGACAAGACCACATGGCTAACATAGACCAACATGAGCCTAACTAGGCTAGACTCGACCCAAATGACTCAAACTCTATTCTAGGTTTGGATTAGGTTCATAACATGGTTCATTGGAATTTGAAATTGAAAAGGATTGAATTAAAATGAGCTTTTAAACGGGCCGCATGCCGACTTATAAAAGGCTTATTTTGGTCAAGAATTCTAATCCTAATTCGGCAGTACTTCAACTTGGAAATGGTTCTTTTTCAAAAGAGGTAAATTTGAAAGGTTAAGGATTGTCTAATCCTAAACGGACAGCATTTCAACTTGAAAATGGTTCGTTTTCAAAATAGGTAAATTCAAAAGTTCGAGATTGAAATATGGTTTGGAGGTTGGAGAAATGTTGGGCCTAGAATTTCGAAAAAACGAAAGAAGATGGACATTTTTTTTCAAAAAAAGACGGAAAAATCTTTGATTTTGAAATAAGACTCAGGGATCACATAATACTTAGTCATTCACATTTTAGGGATGCAATGTATGAGCCTAGACTCTTCTAAGTCTTGGTCGGTCCTCTAAAATGGGTATATGCCAATGATCCCACGTTTTTAGGTAACTGGCTATCCATCATAGTCTGTGACAAATGGTGAGATGACGTTGCTAAACTTGGTGGAACCACCTGATACTTAAATCAGGCATAGTGAATGTCATTCCCCTATCTTGAAATCGACCCAAGAGAAAAACATGTGATAGATAATCCTAATAGCCATTAATTTACTTTTCAAGCTTCACTATTCCTAGCGGAGTCACCAAATTGTAGATGAGGGAAATCGCCCATGGGAATGCCTTTATTTCATAAAAACATTTTTAGCCTTTTTGAAAAGAGTCGCCACTAAATTTTTAAATGGAATTTAGAAACCAAATTAGAGATTTTAGGTCCTTGTGAGATTACGTGTTGGGAAGCTTGATTAATTTCATTAATTAACACCCAACCCCGCCCGTTACAATAACGGTCCCTACTAAGCAAAACAATGGCTATTTGGCTATGTATCACATGCAAATATGCAATCGTTGTTTTAAACCCTAACATGTGAATGTCATTATTTGTCAATTTATTTCACATTTAACTTGTCAAGTTTTTTAGCATGTGAATGTTCATTTAAACTATTCTAGTAAAAATTAAACATCCAAAAGAAAGATTAGAGAATTCTTACTCTAGAGGCGCTGCAATAATTGTTAATTCATAGCAATGAATATGATAAGGCTAATAAACAATTAAGCACACAATATTGCAAACGAACGAGCCAAACAAGCAAGACGGAAAACTGTTTCCTTAGGACATGATTCCCGAGGCCTCACGGTCTCATGTGGGTCATACATGGCCAAATTTAGGTCAAGTCGGGTTTTATTCAAGTGACATGCGATAATTCAAAGCATGCGATAGACAATTAAGCATATAAACAAACTAATTATTTAATAAATAGTTAAACATGCTTAAGATAAAATAAGAGGGACTAAATTAATGTCTAAAACAGCCCCTAAATCATATCATGACCTATTAATTCATTTCATAAATAAACTTATCAAGCAAACTCATGAAAATTGATTAAACATGCTAGACGGTTTCAAATAATTCGTAATTAAAACAAATAGAACCAAACATGCAATTCTAACATGTAAGAAAGATTAAGCATACATAAAATTAGACCAATTCTATCCTAATGAACACATGATACACACGGCACACACACACGACATAAGTATCAAAATAGACTGACGCAAACAATTCTAATTTACGCGATTTCATCCAATTCTAATTAATAAATTTAATTAATTAAACAAGCATGTGAAACAAATCATATGAGTCAAGTTAAACACATTAATAAGACCATAAAACCGAGACATTAGACATACTAGCAAATAAGTCGATCTTTTAATCTAATTATTTCATAACTAGACTAAACATGCTAAATAATTGAACAAACACGATAATTAAACAAAACATGTTAAACAAATCAAATAACACGCTTAAGTAATTAAAGATACAAAATTTGACATATCAAAACAAACCTAATCATAGATTTAATCATACCATGCTCAAATTATTCTAATTCAAACAAGAACGAATTAAATTAATGATTAAAACAATTAAACACGTCATACACAATACGATATTAACAATAAGACGATGTATCCTACAGAAAACAAATCCACACACGTAAAAATAGCCATCCATCAGCATACATACAAATATTATCCCGTTCTCCTTTATTAAATATTGACAAAATAATAAAAACATGAATTAAATATGAACAAAACGATAAAAACGATGTATAATTAAAAACAATGAAAGACACGAAATAAGAAGGAAAGGGAAGGAATTTTTGCACCCTCAACTTACATGTATCGTTAATCAATATCCTAGATCGTAATCGAATGTAAGGTTTTATTCCGAGGGGCCGTCGTGGAAGAAAAAAATTGAATTTGAAAACTTGAAACACGAGTATCACGTTCGCAATACCAGATATGAGCAGCCAACTTTGAATGCTCACCACGACTTCGTTTCTTAACTAAAACGAGATTTGAAAGATGTTCTAGAAACTAGAAAGTACGAATTTTGTGAAAGTGTAAATATTTGACGTTAGTTGTTGCATAATAGGCACGAAAAACGAGGTAGAAGACAAGGCAGAAACACGAAAACATAATTTGTGCCTCTGTTTTCGTGCATCTGTCGAGGCCTCTTCTAGGGTGTTTTTGCCAGGTTGTTTTCTTGTGTAAGCTTATTATAATGTGTGTGGTTGCTAACCTCTATAAGGATTGAGTAGATGGGTATTTATAAGGGAGAAAATCGAATGGAGGTAGGATTTGTTCAAGGGTTTTGGTTTTTGGACTGTTTGTGTTTGGGTGTGGTTTGGACTCGGTTTTCAAGGGGTTGGGATAGGTTTTTCTTAGTTTTATTAAGGGGGAAGGTAGTAGGGTTAATTTAGGTAAGTGAGGAATCTTACAATGGAAAAATTGATCTCGAATTGGACATGAAAACACGCTGGAAAAACGGAGCATACGGGCAGCTTGTTTACGTGTTTAATGGGTTGTTTTGAGCAAGGAATTGGACGGGTTTGGGTGGTGGTTATGGGGCTAGGAAAGGGTGGTTGTGTGGGATGGAGAGGGGTGGCTTGGATGGGCTGGGTAAGGGGTTTAATTGGTTGTAATTGGGTGTGCAAAAGCTCGGGTTAAGAAGGGGGTGTTGAACATCGGGGGTGTTTCGGGTTGGGGCTGTTTGAGGTACGATTGGGCAGGGTTTATGGGGTTTCGAGCCTGGGTTAAAGGGTTGGATGGTAATTTGGTTGGGCTACTTGAAATTTGTGCCAACTCGCAAAGAAAATGGACTTTAAAATCGAGCTAAAATCGAGCTTAAAAACGCCACACAATCGAGTTTTCAACTCGTTTTTAAAACTTTTGAAATTCGATTTTTCAAATGAAATTTCTAAATTGAATAAAATAAATATTTTATTTTAAATAAAATAAATATTATAAACAAAGGAAATTCAAATTAAATAAATCAAATGAATTTGAAACGAATTAATTTGAATTTCATTTAAATTAAAACAAACGAATAAAACATTTAAAAATATCATTAATAAAATGTTTCATCGACAACGTCCCTTTTACATTGTAAAACGAACTCAAATAACGATATGACCAACTTTGAAGTGCATTTTGTCCTATCATCATATGGTGTTTGACGGGATTTCTATAAACGCCAGTATCGACAGATACGGGTATCTACAAATACCCTAGATTTCGAAATCTTAAGACGGGTTTATAAGATAAATTTCTAAAGGTTAAGAATTTCTTGATCAATTAAACCCAACAACAATCACAAAAATCACATTATTTGATAATTGACATCACTAATGGCATAGAAGGTTGATTACTACTATAAATTAGACAAAAAATTCAAACAAATTGTAAAACTTGAACAAATTAGTGTGGATCTAAACGACAACCAAATTGGAGAAAATTAAGAGGAAGGAGAAAATTCACTCACTTTACTTATTTAATAAAGATTAAGGACGACATGTAGAAAACTTGAATCTTTCCTAAAATGGGCAATAATGGAGTTTTTGGAATGTTTTTAGAGAAATTTTAGTATTTTTGTTACGAAGAAAGATGAATACATGGAGAAGATAAAAATAAATACGAATACACAATCTCGAGAAGTAAGCTGCCCAAAAAATGGCACTTGGTCGCGTGCTAAGACCACTCAGTCGAGTGCCTATCCGCTCGATCGAGTGCCCTTATCCACTAAGTCGAATGACTCATTTCCGGAACCTTTCCAGATTTCTGCAAAATGGTCACTCGATCGAGTGCCAAGATTCACTCGGTCGAATGACTGGTACTAGGCCTAGCATTAGCTCACACTCGATCGAGTGTTTCCCTATAGCTTGCAATTTCCGACTAAGATCGATAAGCAAGGCTCCTGCAACAAAAGAGTAATGTTCGAAGGTCCGCCGGCTATTGATTACCCGTCCCAAGTTAGTTGACACGTCACTACACTTATCGCCTCGAATGCATTACTTCTTTACTCGTAGCTACTATACTAGCACCCTTCATTAATCACTCTAATAATGAAACTATCAATTCAAGCATATATACGATGACAAAATGCGTAAGAACGGGACTAAGGTCCCTTACACATCCACACAGAATGACCATTCCCAAATCATGCTATACACATCAATCTTTTCATCCAACTTTCTATGTTAACATACACTACATCATAATGATTATACATACAATGCAATAAATCTACCAACTTGTTATAACACACACGAAATCATATCATCTTTCACATAGCGTCCACTCATACTTATAACCACCCATGTAGTGACCAACCGAGACAATAGGAACTAGTTTTGACATGAGGGCGCCTACTCGTCCAAAACCGATCTCCCATTGTACTCATGTCGGGTTCATTTTATTAGACTCTCCTAAATTCATTTTGGTTTATTGGTTTAGGTTCCAAAATCGTCG
>VHZZ01001964.1:53364-74619 GCA_009801015.1 Silene noctiflora
CATAGAAATGCACTAGAAAAACAAATGGGAAGCAATTGACTAGGAAAATGACTATAAAGACCCAAATAGCATGCAAAATGAGGTTGGTTAAGGGATTAAAAGTGTGTAAATTAAAACGGCATCACCAAACATTGTAATATTCAACCATCAGATTATTTGATCTTGAGTTTCAACCCATTAAAATAATTTGGTTTTAAAAGTCTTATTAAACATCTCAAGCTACCCATATTGGAAATGTAGTAAATAACTAGACAATAGTTCACTTCAACTATTCGACAAAATAGCCGTAAAAAAAACTATTCCACAAAATTGACACAATAAAGTTAGGTACACACTAAGAGCTTATTTGTGAACTTGGGGCTCAAAAATTTGATTTATATGTTATTTACCGAGCTTGATTTTGGAGAATTACGGAGATGATACCTTATAGGATTAAAAAAAACATATGATTACCTTGTAGAAAAACTCAAAATGCAACGATCATAGTGACAACATAGGTAGCACCAAAACAGACACAGATACGGACACGTGGCATGAAATCCAATGAAATTTAGAACACTTGAAGCGTTATTTAAATTTAAAAATATATATTTTATAGTTATAAATGTACGATTTTATTTTGTAAAAATATTTGATATTAAATTTAAACAAGAGAAGGTAAAATTTGACATTGACTATAATTCATTCTCATTTACCACCCGAGCCCATGTATGTTGTAATTAATCTTTTTCGACATCTCATTCCTTGTCTAAATAACATCATTCACCCTCAATTCAACTCATTTACTCACCAAACTTCACCATAAAACAACACACATCATTTCAACTTGATTCTGTGTCGAAATATGTGGAGATATGATAGACACGTGTCAAAGACATATCCAAATATCATAGACATGTATCAGATACATGTCCAAATGAATGAAGAAAATCAAACAGTAGATATCACGTTTTGGTGATCTCCTTAAAAGATAAAATTGATTAAATAGAAGTTAAGGGGAACGGTTAACAAGTAAGTATTCATAAATTGTAGGATTAGCTAGTAAAATTTGGAAAAACAAAGAGTTATCTTGCAATAAAACCTACTCCCTCCTATCCGGAATAACTGTCCCATTTGGACAATGGCACGAAAATTAAGAAATAGAGTTAAATAATGAAATGTATTGTATAGGGGTATGAATATAGGTGGGGTAATGAGTTAATAAGATGGGTTAATGGTGGGTTGGGTAGTAATATGTGTAAAGTAACAAGGGTAACATGATAATTTCATAACAAAAAACATTACCAAAAATAGACAATGGGACATTATTGTGAATAGACGGAAATGGATAATGGGACATTTATCGAGAATAGGAGGGAGTATATCTTTATTTATAAAAGTGTCTTATATAAAAATGGGTGTTTTGAAAATTCAATAAGTCTCTCTGAAGACGTATATATCCGTCTGAAGATTAAAACGAGTCAAATATATGTCACTTGTATTCTAATATCTACGTATTTGGTTTTTGTCTTATCTATAAAAGTGATAGTTATTTAACCCTTTTAAACTTAAAGAGATAATGTAGGTTCTTAAATGAGATTTTGTGTTGAAAATTAAACTCCAAATTAATTGTTGAGAGGAGAGTTTGGAGGTATAAGGTCAAATTTCAACCTCAATAAGTCTGTTGTGACGGATTAAATATTATCCACGTGGATAGATAAGACAAAAGTAAGAGCATTTAGGGAATGACAAATAAGTTGTTGATATTTGGGTTTTATTAGATCCGTTTGTAAATTTCAAATTCGGAGGTTTCATAAAGTGGGGAAGAAAAATGGGGCGTGAAAACCAAGAATTAACCCACATGACATAACTATCCCGCAATTAAGATTCGGTGGGTGTGTACTGTTTTATACAGCTACAGCGTAAACATAAAAACTCAGAGCTGGTGCCCACGGAAGTCTAATAAAACCAGCAGCAAATACTACTATTGCTTTCTTTTCTCGAATAAATATTGTGAATTAACCCCACGGCCCCACCTATATTAAAATCCACCATCATTATTCTCACACTTTATCGCAACTAACTATATATACATGCATATAAACCCCTCCAACATTTAGTATTATTATTATTATTATTATTATTATTATACCCACAAATTAACATTTTTAAGGGGAAAAACAAGGTAAAAGTTTCACATAAATTATTTGGTTAGTAACTAATAATGGCATCTCTTGTGTTGTTGGTATCTGAGTTTTTGCATCCTCATAACATGCATTTGGCATACAATTATAATACAAACAATCAAGAATTGAAGAAAGATGGAGAAGAAAAGGGGAAAACCAAAAGGGAGGTTGATTTAGTTGTACAAGATGAAGAATTGTTTCATTTGTGTCTTGATTCTCAACTTATTTGGCCTTAAACAAGCATGCATTCTACATTATTGTAACACTCTATTATTGTAATTTGTAATTATCGGCTCAGCTTGTTATTACTCGCTAATCTATGTGCTTTTTATTATTAAATAAGGGATGGAAATGTAGATAAGTTGGTTATTGCATACTAACAACGTCGGATTATTTTACTAGTGTATTTCTCGTTTATTTGTTAATTTTACTAGTATATTTCTAGCTCGTTGAGTAGTAATTTGTGGAGAATTGTTGCACACTCACAGTCGTTGTTGCCTGCGTTCGCGGCCGAGCAACAACGATTATCAGCCATGCATGCATGCATTAGGGAGGTTGTTACCCGTCCTCTCGCCCCTTCCCCCACCCTCCTTGCTAACCTTCATATCTTTTCTTTCCAGATTGACTGCTTTTCATGATGATTGATGATGGTATTACCACTACCCGCCTGTTCTTTTCTTTCACATGTACCATCCCCCCACCTATATAGATGACAAAAGCTTACTCGACCCGATCCGTCCGAAACCCGAAATTTGGGTGAACCGAATCTGACCCAACCCAAGGCTAAACTGATAGCCGATATTTGGTCCCAACTTGAACTCAATCTAAACCAACCGAACATACCAGCGACTCGATATTGACTCAATCAAACAATGACCCGATAATGAATTTGCTTAATAACAGATCAAATTGACATTCACCTTATTTATTTTCACATAAAACAAAAACAAAAACACTTACAAAATTATTTTAACATGAAATTACCTATCCAAACTCGAATGCATTAGATAAAATACATGCATGATAACCTGACTGCATTAGATAAAATACATGCATAATAACAGACCTGACTTGTCACCCGGTGATAGCCCGACATGAACCGTGACGGAGCCAAATCCGTCATTGAGCCAACACAATCAAAACATGATATGACCGGACCTGCTTTAACCTGACCGTTAACCAATCCGAGTACCACTTCTAGCTACATGCACCGAGTTATCGGATTTATGAATTCACAAAGCGTTTGTATTAAAGGTTGTGTTTAGCANAAAAAAAAAAAAAAAAAAAAAAAAAAAAAAAAAAAAAAAAAAAAAACCAATTGATTACTGCGTATTATGTCGCCATATGGCTATAAATTCATAAGATAGTTACTATTAGTCGTCAATATAATTACCCATATTGTCGATATAATACACATGAAAACACACTACCAATAATGATCGAATACGTTACTCGGACTCTTTAGCTCCGATCACACAGTACCAATATCCGATTCTCGGACACCGCAATGCAACAAGATACTTATCAAATTTCAAATTACTGTCCAAATTAGCAATCTTTTAAGCATTTTCCAATCAAAACTTCCATACAACACCTGATCGTCAAAGTTTGAACAATGCCCCTTGATCATCTCCAAAGAGAACATCAAAAGGTCGACCTTTGTTAAGGCTATCTTTCAAGATTGATATCTGGCCATCTTTAAGGAGAGTATCTTCTTCAAGGGCGTCTATCTTCTTCTTTAAGGAGTTGAGTTCGTGGTTTAGCAACATGTTCTTTTCGCTGTATCGTTTCACTTCCTCCCACATCAAGTCTCTTTCTTGACTCACTTTTGTTAGAGTCCTTCTAATACTGCCTAAATCTTCCTCCCGTGACTGCACTTCGCCTTGTAGCTGATTTATAGTTCCATCCTTTTCAATCATCTATACAAATGAAGATAGCCTTGATGATTACTAAAAACTTCGGTAAAAGAGAATGTATAGGTGACAGAATCTCAGTTGTTGAGTCAAGCACGAGATAACGAGGTATAGTGAGCTCACCTGAAGCTCAAAATTCTTCATCTTGTGATTCAAGCAAGAAACAGTGTCAAATGCATCTTGTATCTCACTTCTAAGAACATCGTGACTTTGCAGAGCTCGTGTTAACTCTGCCTGTACTCGCTCAATTTCCTTCTCCTTACAGTACAGTTTCTCCTTGAGTATGCTTGTCAGCAAACTCTCTGCCCTGAGCTCAGATATCAGATCACCCTTTCAAGAGATCAAACATCCACACAAGAAAAGACAAAAGTGTGAGTTATATGTATGAGATGATATTTGCTTAGGAGACAACAAGAGCTACTGTGACATAAATTACGCGAAACCTGACTCAAGCAACCCGAAACTGATTGAGCGAGTACAGGCAGAGTTAATAAAGTAAGCTTTATAACTGCCACAATCCGATTTCTTCCCAAGAATCCGATCCCAAAACACATAGGACTCGATATGATTGATGATGACCGAATAAGTCCGCTTCATAATGATCCAAATAAGTCCGAGTAACTTGGAAAAAAAATGGACCGCTTGTTAAACCAAACGTGTGAAGTCTCTATCTGAGCTTCAATAAATATGATGAAATTTTAGCTTATGACTTGCCAAAGTCGATCCAACTTGAAACAAGAAAATAACTGCCACATAATGACCCAAAGAATGGCATTGAACCAGTACAAGCAAACTCAATATGACTTGCCCTGCCTTGACACAATAACGACTAGTGACTCGATTGTCACCTCTAAATGCTTATTATGTTAAAAAGAAAAATAAAATTGTATCGAGCTTACCTCCACCGCCACTCTGTCCAAAGTCTTTGATTTCCGGTTGTCGTTTTCACATGATTCAGGCTTATGATAGTTTAGCTCGTCTTTCTTCGTTAAAACAGAACCAGTTTTTCCTAGACTTCTACGTAGTTCCTCTAAACCCTGCTTAAATCCTTGAACCTTCATATCATATTGAATAACAGTATGTGCTTCCTGTATACCTTTAGGACGACTTTCTCTCCCAATAATCCTAAGCATCTCCTCGCATGCCTGAACACTCTCATTCAATAGTAACAATCCCATCTTTTGCAGGCACTGAACACAAGACGCCAGCTCCTTATCGAGTTTTAATCCTGACCGCCCACCCACTTCCCCAGTTCCCTTTAAACGTTCCAATAAATATATATTTTCATTTCGAAGAGACTCAACTTCTACTGTACAACTCTCCAACTTTCTCCTCAAAACCTGTTCAACTTCTGCTAACCGCGATTGCTCCACCTGCAATTTATGTGTAACATTCTGAAATTTTCCCGAAATTTGCCGCGTTTCAATCGCAGAATTTAAGGACTGGCGTAACCCATCAATTGTCCTTTCTTGTTCACTGAACATCCCTCGAAGCCTTGAAGATTTTTTCGTTAACTCAGTATTTTCTTTTTCCTGTTCTTTGATGTTTCTTTCCATACAGGATTGAATTTCTTCAGAAATTTCCAGTTTATCTTTGACATCCGACAGTATCTTTTGCAGACTATCATTTTCTGATCTAGTTTCATCCAGTTTATCCATCAGGTCCTTGAGGTTTGCCTCCATTTGAGATAGCCTATCTTTGTAGTCTCTTTCTTTGTCGTAGAAAGCCGAAATTTCCCTTTGAAGGGATACATTGTGCTCTGCAACCTCTTTTAATCGACCCTTTAACCTTTTCTCTTCTGATTCGAAAACTCTCAGTTTAGATTCCCATTCATCTAACCTCCTATCAGGGAAAATATTACTATATTCTCTTTCAAATAAGAAGCTATGGTTGTCGACAGCAACAGTATCTTGATCAAGAACATCCTTCAGAGTACAACAGTTTCTTTGCATATCCTCTTCCAAGGGATTAATTTGCACATCTAGATGCTTATCAGAGACTTTTGTTGGCATTGGTGGCCAGTTAGAGCAGAGCTCATTAGGGTTCAAATCACGGAACTGTTCTAACCTCAGAAGCTTTTCGACTACGTGTTTTGCAAGTTTTCTTGGAGACTCAGGCCGATGCTCAGACCTCAGAGAATCCCTGGATGCACTATGAGACCTGTTTAATAGGTTACTGTCGGAAAAAACACGGTTGTGCACACCTCTTCGACGATTATCCTTTATCCTGAAATTCTCTTGATGATGATCACCATCCATGTATAGATCTAATACCTGGCCTGATATTGAAGTTGAACCAAAGGAAGTTTGTGGTGAACTTGGGTTTGATGTGCTTGAAGAAGCATGATTGCATAGGATTTCAGGTTTTGAATCCCTATCCCTAAACTGAAAATGGCTGCATATCACATCATACAAGACAAAAATCAGTCCACAGCAAGGCTAAAAAATGTAATATGGTCACTTATTCAATAATCAGAATGAGACAGGGCGCCACAATACTCGCATATTATATTGATGTAATGCTACTTTTCTACGTTGTACGGAGTAATATTTTATATAAATACTGAGGAGGCAAATTCTTTCTGTAACCTCTGATGACAGAAACGTTTTCCCTTATCAAAGTCCTAAACTTTTACAGCAGTCACGAAGAACTTACCAATCCGAACAATCACATTCACCATGACTTGATGAAAATCTTTGCTGATTCCTTAACCTGGTAAAATCTTCTTCATTGAACCTACTGTTATCAATGGCTGCTGATGACGTTGACAGAGTTTGGCTCCTCCTAAGAACTGAGTGCCTTGATATGGTCTTTGTTTCATTAACTTTTTTGTCAGCCACTGGGAAGAAGTTTTCAGAATTTCGGTACTTGTTACTGACATTCTGAGAACCAACTGTTTTCTGTCGAATAAGTGCAGGCTGAAGTTTCTTTCCTCCTGTAGCTGCAGAATTTTCATGGTGTTCGCTTCCAAGTGATGAAGTAGATTTGAGAAAGAATATCTTTTTCATCCTTAATCGTCAAGATGGATCAAACCATTTTATCAGTTTCAGCTAAGCTTTTTGATGTCAAATGACCCTAGAATGATAGACAAGGATGACAAGGTGGGTGTGAGTATACCAACATTTCTTCGCAACACTCATAAATCTGCTAATAACTGAACAGCAACTGAACCATATGCAAGCTATGTTACTCTGACTCGGCCACAAGAGCCGGATATAGGTATATATATTCAAGTGTCGGAATAGACATAACTCCATATTTTACACTTATAGGAGTTTCCATTAGAATGAGGATACAGGTGCATGCTGGAAAGAACATATTAACAAAACTACATCACAAATATCAGATTTTACACTTACAGGGCTTTTTAGTTTGGGTTATCCAATATCCATAAGCAAACCTCTCGGTGTTGTTAAAAAAAGGGGCTAGATGGTACATCTGACCCCCTTATATATCTTGCCGTTGTGGGAGCCTTTGAGACCTGGCGTAATATTATTGTTCTACTAGTTAGAACAAAAATGTACTCCGTATAAGTTCCCACAAATGTAAATTTTTGGTTGGTTCGAAAACATTTAGGAAAGCGGAATCAAACCATATATCCGTCTTAACCACCAGGCAAAGAGTTTCTAAGTACTAGTTACAAAATTGAAGTAAGAAGAATAAAGTTGAGAATGTATATAAAATAAGAGAAATGCAAGTTATGCTAAGATGGATTATTGAGCACTTACCCACAACTGGTTGGCAGATGAACAAGCAAGAGTTCCACATACAGTTGCACCAAAAAAATGAACAATACTTAAATTTGTGTGCAAATTTGTCTGCTGTCAGACGAACAATTGTTTTCACAGAAATATGAGATGGTGTATGTCAAAATCTAAGGATCAGATGAAAATGACAAATACCCACATGAAACAGAATGTGATTAAAATGAAAGTAAGGTAAATAGATGATCAGGTGAAGAAGTTTGAAATAAATTAATAGAGGTTGTTTGGAGTGGAGAGAGTATCTCGGGATTGAACCCAATTATATAGGCGAATGTATAGCACCAGAACTTGTGTTTCTTTATTTCATACCCTATACTAAAAAGTAGTCTTCGTGTGTCTGAGTGATAACCAAGCTTGTTTTTTAGAAAAAAAGAGTACCCGAATTAAGCTCAGTTGTCTCAAATAAGCTTTATATAAAACCCGTCACACATTCAGATAATACGAGACATATAACAAAATAGCCCAAGAAAATTAGAAAAAGATACAAGTATGAAATTAATGAATAATAAATAATACAAGACTTAACCACTCCGTATTTAATTTACGTAACAAGATAGTGGATGGAAGAAAGATAGAATAATGGTATGGACTATGGTAATGGAAAGAAGTAGAAAGAGTAGTAAAAGGTAAGAAAGGCAAAAGTAGAAAGTGTGAAGGGAAATAGGGAGTTTGACGTAAAAACAATGATGGATAGACGACAGTGGACATAGAGTTGTTGTAGAGTACAGTGTAGTGAGTATGTGTTAATCTACTTTAGCATTGTTTGGTTTAATTTAAGGGAGGGGCCTCATTTGTGTCCAAAAGTTTAAGAAGAGGAATCATGTTAACAGGGTAGGCCATATTAACCCATCATTAACCTTCTAATTTATCATCTTGTAGGACTACTTTTTTTAACAAGACTATTTTTCTCACTGCCAAGCACTCCCTCCTATTCTTCTTTTTTTTTCCACTGTTTCTGGGCACGGGTATATTAAGATGAGGAATAAAATAAGAGTAAAAAAGTTGGGTGGAGTTTGGTGATAGAAGAGAGGAATGAATAAGTAAGAGCTAAATAAGAAATTGTGAGCCACAAACATTAAAAAAAAAGGAATAAAATAGGAGTAAAAGAGGTGGGTTGGGTTTGGTGATAGGAGATAGTGATGAATAAAATAAGAGAAAAAGTTTCCAAAATAAGAAAGGAGAAGAAAACCTAAATAATCCGTTTAAGAAAATAGAAGAGGATACAATATATTATGAATTTATGAGTTTATGACATGCACGGTCCATCTTCAAGTTTTGGGTTGTCATACGACCCTTTATGTTATTATAAAAGGTAATATTGTGAGTTGTTGTTCGACTACCAATAACCCACATTCTTACGACACTGTCAAGTTGTTAGTGTGTATAGACATTTTAATTTAACTTTTAAACTTTTCATTTTAGACGGTTAATTTTATTTGAAGGTTTCAGACGGGTCTTATTTGACCATTTTAGTGAAAATGTTACCATTTAAAAATGGTCACAAAAGGTCAGTCTGAAGGAAACCTTCAGATAAATGAATACTATAATATCCAACGGAAATTAGATACGATTTAAAATCTTACTAGTCTGTGAGTCTTAAAGACCCAAACTCGTATGATGTTAGTAGAGCAATGTAAACTACCTTTGTATTGATTTTATAAAAAAATGTTGGGATACAAATTGGTGGCATGATCTTTATGAGGTTGTTGCAAACTCAGATTCATCCACATGAATGCACAAAGATAGATGAGTTGAGCGAGCACTTTGGTAGGCTCTTATCTTATGCATCTCTAGTGTGCACACCTCACTTTTTATCTATTCATTCATCACTTTACTTAAAGAGTGGAGACGATGACAGGACATGCTATATGCTGCCCATCTACTGTTCAATTTGCAATTGTTGATTTCAGATGAAACAAGCCATGCCCAACTAAAGCACAAGTCTTTTTTTTTTTTTTTTTTGTCGGAAAGTAAAGATTACAGACATTTTAGTTTACCAATATTTTTTCTATTTTGTTTTTACAGATTATAATTTACTCCATGTCAAGAGAAATATTACTAGTGATTTCAAAGCAAGAGAGTCTCAAACGAGATGATTTTTATGAAAAAAAAAAAAAAAAAAAAAGTGTGAAAGGAGTTTATTTCCTCTTTTAAAATCGATTAAAGAGGATAAATGAGACGTCTTACATAATATTTAATTAAAAAACAACTAGTCATGCTTAAGACAGTATTATCTGTCTTAAGCTAAGACGGGTCAAGTATCACCTCACATAGGAATATAGGACAAATCTTTTAATAGACCACAATTTTTTGTGTTACGACCAATAAAAGTAGACGCATAATTAAAGGAGTTCCAAATATCGATGAATATCGTGTGCTCCGTAGGGAATGTCTCTCGCAGTCCCAATTTTTTGCAACACAACACAATCCAATTCCATTCCACAAATTTTGATGGTACAATTTGTTCTCTTCCAAGCAGTTATCGAAATAGTACTCTACTACAACTTGGGAATATTTTGTTTACAATTGACCACAAATGAAGCAATAACAAAATTAAGACAAGTTGTGACAAGAGTTTGGTAGTCCTAGGTCATACATGGGACAACCACAAATCTAATAATAGAATAGAAAAAAAAAAACCATGAAATAAATACTCTTAAAGCAGATAAGTGGCTGACATTAGAGGACACACGCCACTTAACAAAACCCTACAAGTTCATCACCTCATCAATAATGAAATGAACCTCTACATAAAACAACCTAACCAAACACCTAATTCACAAATATTTATATACGACGGTCTTTATATGAAAGACGGACTGGACTATTCAACCCTATTACCCACAAGTATTGGGGTCCATCTCATATATGAGTAACACGGTTTTATACAAGACTCACTCCAAAGATAACATGCTTGCTTACAAGCTGAACCAAGGGTAAACAAGAAAACCTGCAATGTTAAGTTCATGTTTTCTACACCTGTCAAAGGATCTACAAACTGAATCTATGGTGAACAAGGAAACCCACAATGTTACCTTAGTGTTTTTTATGCCCCCCAAAAATATTCAACTCATTATCCATAAATACTTCACTTGCAGTTGTATTAGAGTTGTTCATGGTCATCCTGGCCACTAGATTGGACCAATGCGACCCGTAAAAGCAATGGATATAAACTATGCATTTTCAAAGATTTAGATTACCCATTTTCAAAGATTCAGAATGGCCATGCCATGCTAATTTACTAGTCAAAACCAATAGTCCACTTGTTTGTGGTCACATTAAGCCCATATTGTGTTTGCCACTTTGCTCCAAGCTGGTTTGATCACTTCCAAGCAAAAGAGTGTTCTGAACCAGGTGACAGAAGAGATTGAGAAAATGCATGTCTAATTTTAGCTTAAGACCATTCTAGTACTTCTGGAAATAGCTTCTCTGCATTTCTAACACACAAGTGAGATTACGTACCTCTGCCACCATACATCGGTACCAAGTCACAAAGGCATTTTAAAAATCTTATTGTTATTGTTTAGACAGTTCTATTACCTCACGGACTCACTAGACTGAGTAACCTTCTTGTATTGTTGAGTAGTAGTCGAAAAAATGCTATTCAAAACCCAGACTGGTTCACAATAAACATGCCTTCTCCATCGCAAATATAGGAATTTTTCATCAGTTTGCACCGGAACTTAATGGTGTTTCTAACATTGTCAATATAAGAATACTTACAAAAGGGAACAATCATGGAGATTAGGAAAAATCCTGCCAAGAATATGCTGAGCGAACTTCATCTACCCGGCAGGCCATTCCATTTGGCGTCCTCCAAGAAGGTGCACATGGATGTGATAAACAGATTGGCCTAATAAAAACAAAGTAAGTTTGCAAGTTAGAGAGCAAGAAGTAAGTTTTGAAATTAATATGTAGCTCAGAGATAATCTTACAATAAGTTGCTGCGATCCACAATTAGAGTTACTAAAAATTGTAAAATGATCACAAGTGAATAAAATGGTTTACTGAATAAAAAGGGTTACCGAAAACGATATATGATGACTAAGATTGTTAAAATAGTTCCTCCCTCCCTATCATTTGTTTACCTTTGATTTTGGCACAAAACCAAGGAGAGTAGAGGGGACCATCTGTATATATTGTTATTGAACGACCAATGGAAAAAAATGTATGTGGATGATGAAATTACCCATAAAAAACATTCCCAAAATAGAAAGGTAAACAAATAAATGACACACTAAAATGAAATAGGTAAACTAGTGACCGGGACAGAGAGAGTACTATTTATCAGGATATTCGTCTGTATCAAGGGTTAATAAAAACATGTCACAACCCATCTCATACAAGAATTTGTGTTTCACAAATATAGTTTCAATACAAAATGCTTACATCCTTTAGGTCCATCATTAATCACAACCCGGAAGCCATCTTCAAGGCCTTCCTGTTTTGCAACAAGCTTCGCAGTGTATAAAAGGCGGCCAAGGATCTCAAAATGCCTTTCTTCAGCCTGCATATAGATGTAAAGATGTTCCCATGTTAATATCACACACAGGTAACAAACGGGATTTCACGGTGATCATGATAGATGTGTATTTCTTCAGCCTTGTTAGGAGGATGACCAACTTCTTCAATCAAGGCTTCTGGTAGTTACTTCCACCAAGGGATGGCTGGCCAAAGAGCCTTTAATTACACCATAACTTATACGGAGTATAAGAGACTAATAAAATCAACCACGTGACTACTATTTATTCTTAATTTTTAAGTGGTTATATTTGTCAGAGGCGAACCAAATAATTAAGATATGAATGCTATATTTCCCTAAAACATAAAAACGTTATGGTTTCTGAGTCCTCTTTTTGTCATTAAGTACACACGTATTTAAATCAATTTTAGGAAGAGACTAACAAAATAATTAACACGTAACAACAAAAACAATATTACCCCAATGCCTTAATGGCTCCGGCAAAATGATTAACATGTATTCCTAAATTTATAATATTTAATCTATTTGCCAGTTTCTGGAGCGTTAATATTGAACTGAGGGAAAATGGAGAGGCTTTCACTCTCGCTCTAAGCTGAACATTGAAAGGCTGTATGTTTTGTAATTAGTTTTCAGAAGAGGTTGTAGTTATGCATGTTTTCAGATTTCTAAATAACATCAAAGCCTTAATTCCAAAATGATTTGGGGCCCAATAGGTCTCGAGAATAGATGGAGATTTAAGTATAAAGATTTGAAAAATCAAAAAATAAACAAATACTCCCTCCCATTTATCAGATTCTTTACATTTCCCTTTTTTAGTATGTTCACATATTCTTTACGTTTTCTTTTAAAAGTCGCGAGTATGTGAGGTCCTAAAAATGACACAAAAAGCAAATGTAAAAAAAAGAAAGTAATAATAAGTTGATTTTTGCAGTACACATTTTACTCATTATGTATGGTTGACAATTATACCCCTCACATTTCCCCTCTCTAATCTCGCTTTCTAATGTATTCTCACTAATTTTACACTCATTCTCCTCTAAACGAACATGACCGTGTTAAGAAAGATCAACAGCGAGACTTATGAGTCATTGTTAGCGAACCATATGAACGAAGAAGAAAATATTATTACTCAAAATAGTCGACAAAAATGGTTAATGAAAGAGGATGCCAGTGTTTGATGATGTAACAAATGAACACGAAACGATTATTGGTAAAGTCAAAATAATGTCAGCCCTTAAAATATTCCTCTCATGCCGATGCCGATAGCAATAATGTCTAATTAGAATAAAGTAGTACTCCATAGGTAACATATGAACGGAAAACATATTACTCAAAATAATCCACCACCATTAAACCAGACCGGCGACGCCTGCCATAAACCATCACCAACAAACCCCACCATACCACACTTATTAGCCTTAGTCTATTTAGACACAAACCCTAATTTAAAAGGAACAAAATTATAAGAAAGAGCCAATGTAATTATTATTAATATAGGATTAACGAATTAAATACTTGTTCGTCTCTCGAATAATCATTCATAATTGAAGAATTTTAAGGATGTTGAACAAGGTTAAGGTTCCAATATAGAGAAAAGGTAGAGAATTAGGTTTGATGTTTTTTAGTCTGGGTAGACAAATGGAAAGTTTGGTGCAAAAAGTAATGAGTAAAAATCGTACTACGAAAATAAACTCCGTAATAATAATGACGAAAACAAAATAATAAGTAAACTAAAATTTAAACATAAAAGTACTAACTAAAAATAAAAATAAAAAATGAGAGTAGAATAAAAAGTAAAAATAATACTTAAAACATGTAAGAATCAAATTCCATATTTCACCCGTATCGTTTCTATACATAGTGTTCTCTCCATCGCCATATCTTCATTCCCAAGAAACATCATATCCTTCTCAAATTTCTTAACGAGATCAAAATTTACATTTAATATACCTAATGACTTCCTAATCCCATCCATAATTCATAGTGAGTTGAACAAATTTTGAGTATTAGTTAACTTTGTATTGTGTTTCTCTGAGATATTAAGACTCTATTTGGCAAGACTTTTCAGGTACCTGATTTGGTCAAAGTAGCTTATTTGACCAAAATTTCAGGTACCTTATTTTTTTTGTAAGCGTTTGGCAAGTAGCTTATTTAACCAAATCAGCTACCTCAAATGAAATGTTACCTTGAGTAGCACTTGAGATTTCAGGTACCTGATTTGACTTGATTTTCCTTTTTTACCCCTTAAATCTAAACTGTTAAATAATTATCATATCCTTTTAAGTCATTTCATCAAAATCAGTTACCTTTTCAGTTAGTTTGTCAAACATTTTTTTATATAATCAACTACCTTATCAGTTCCTAATTTTAAGCTACCTTTTCAGGTTTCAGCTACCTTTTCAGAAACTTTCTTTAGTAAACCTAAGTTTTTGTAATTCTTGATCAATTAACCTCATTTGTAAATACAACACATTAGTAAAATAGTAACCGAGCTTCTTCCAACACATCAGACAAGCTAAAGAAAATGTACAACATATAAGCAATTAGATGAAAAAAAGAAAGAAGACCAGCATTCCACACAGTGAAAAAGAAAAAAACATTGTTGACTATGAGATCCGACATACCTTGGAGAGTCCACTTAACCCATCCTTAATCTTGGGAATGATCAAGATGTGTTTTGGAGCTTGTGGGTTTATGTCCCTAAAAGCAAGTACCTATGTTGAAATCATCATTAGTCAGGAAACTTAAGACCAACAACAAACTAAAGGTTCCACTGCCCATGACTCCATGCACATCATCCTATTATTGAAGGCTATCAATGTCACCAACAACATTAATACCTCAATGCCCCATAGGCTTCTGCTTATGGCAGGATAACGGCGGTCGGCCTTTTCCTTGAGTTTAATACAAAAAGGCTGTTTTTGAAAAACAACCAACTACAAGTTTTATTGTTCGTGCACATGATCCTATCAGAGTTATTGCCCTCCGTCACCAAGTAGAAAAAATATGGAGGTCAGAAATTATGCAAGATGAGACGCGGTGGAAAGAATCATAGAAAGGCTGAATGGCCGACAATGTTTGAGGAGTTACTTAAAATGGAGGTAATTATTGATGTCAAAATAATACAAATGTAAAAAAGTGGTAGTAGTGGAAGGAGGTAGAAGGGAGGAAATAGAATGTAAAAATTACACCATTAAAGGGGGTAATAGTTACCACTCTCCCCTCAGGAAATACATTATCCACACATGGGGGTAATACTTCCCAATCGACCCCTTCTCCCTTCACTGCCATCACTTCTCCCCTATTTCCATTATTTTGACAGTGTTACCCTAATATGGAGAAATAAATATCCACGTTCCAAGTAATCCCTATGGAGTAATGTAACATCAACTACAATGGTGAAATGACTGTAGAATGTTCTTTGGTAGCCAACTCTTGGATACCCAAATAGGTGGACAAATCATTGTGATACACCCTATTTGAAAATGAAGGAGAATACTTGGACGGGATTTTTCAGCATTGTATGACACATGGTATAGAACTTGTATTAGCCCCAGAATCCAGAAAACAAGTAAAGAACGCCTTTGAATAAAAAAGGATAGAGTGTAAGGAGCATAGTTATCTTATAAAATTGTTGTCAACCAACGAAACTGCAAATATTTCAATGAAGTCGGAAGTGAAATAGTGATCAGCGCACCTGGTCATCCTCATAGACAAGATTAGACGGAATCTCCTTGTTGATAATCTTGTCAAATCTACACACAAGGGAAAGAAAGAACTTCATGGGAGCACAAGAAAGAAACCAGCAAAAAGATGTTTGCACCAACATGTAAAGGTGAGCTAGAATTTTGACTCCTAGGTATGATCGAAGTAGGAGAACACAAAGTGCACCTTCCATCCCCTTGCACTTGCAAAAGAAAATGGAATGGCCCAAACCTCAAAAAAGGGCCACAAGTGGAATATTGTGAATCTCTAACTTCTAAACAGACCAGTTCCTACAAAATCAAGCCCATAAAAAACACATTCCTTAAAGACACATATTGCCTAAATGCCAGAGTTAATTAGACTTGTACAACCAATCTACTAAGTCGGATTTCATGAGTTTGCTGACAGCTAATGGTCTACTTTCAAGTTTTGTTACTAACACCTAGCAGAATCATTACATGAGATGACATGACGATAAGAACATCCTTTACGCCTATCTACTTGAACCTAACTCCGGCCCGAATTTGTTGTTCTTATTTTACTCAAGTGCTCAATTAATGTTAAGTTTGACCAATAATTTCTCCAAAGCATGTGTAGAGAAACAATGTAAAATCGCCGTGCTTGATTTATCAAACAATCTGCGATTACATCTTTAAAAAGTTGTAGTTACTCTATATTGTGAGAAAAGGTCGGTCAAAATTGACATTCTTTTACCAACAAAATCAAGTTGGAACAATATAAATGTGATGGAGGTGGAATTCTAAAACATTGTAAGAGCACACTATTACACCATTAATTACTTAGAATTACTTCCTTGCTCCTTACCAAGCTAGCAAGCCATCAAGAATCACCCATCTCCACAATTTTGCTCATTAGGTTCCGCATTATATTTGCAAGCATTAACTGCTACGACTACAATGTACATGCCATTAATTATTAACCCGTTTGAAGATATCCACTATATTTGACACCCAAATTGCGGCTATCAAGCTAAATCAACTACATTTACATGAGCACATGCTCAGACACACAAATAGTTCATTTAGCTACAAAAACTCAATTGCTTAGACAGAGAGTTTACATGGTAGGAGAATCAGGAGGTGTGGCAGCAGCAGCAAAGGCAGCTTCCTTTTCAGATCTCAGACAATGAACATAGTGAAGAGTCCTTGCATTAGATGAAGTTGACCATGACTCCCATGAGGCTATCCGAGTTGAAGTCGGATCTTGAACATTAACAAACCGGGTCAAACTGGGCAATATGCGATAAGCCGACAACCCCAAATGGCTCGAGAAGAACCCAGCTCTGATGGGATTTTGACATAATCGCGCAGGAAACAAAATTGCAGACATTAACCTGCTACAAACTAGCCCAAATCAATTTATGGAGAGCAAATATTTGATAATGTTTCAAAAATTGCAAATACCCATCTCAGGATGATTGTTAACAGGTGATAATTAAATAGGATATTGGCTAACATTGGTCTGCAACAGTAAACAACCTCGAAAAATATCCGAATTAAATTGGGGTTTTTCTTTAAAATGTTGACAAATTCTCAAACAAGACGCCTCGCAAAACACATTGAAAGAGACAACTTAATTTAATTTGTCATATCAAGTTACAGGAGGAACGAATATGGGAAAGTTTTAAACTTTACAAATACCCATCTCCGAATTATTGTTACCCTTGTTCATAAATAAATAGGATATTTATTAAGAGTAACATAGATGAACAACAGTAAACAACCCAGAATAGATAATGATATAAAGAGATGATTGTTTAAACTATGAACAGAAAACTGGGAATTACAACTAAAATATGAGTAATTTGAAAATAAATGCAGCATGCAAAACACGATTAGAACCGAGGTTTATCAAGTTGAATTACATATAGGTCAACTAAAATTATAATCTGAATATATAAACGTAAAGCAGTTTAAGAAATTAAAGTTTGGAGTTGGTAAAGCCGGATGGAGGATGAAATTACCTAAAAGAGGTGCTGAGAAAGTGAGAAGCGACAATGTGCAACTTTGAGGTGATGAATCTGTCACTTGTTACTTTGTTAGTAGAGTAGAGACTAGAGATACACTAGTACTTCGGGTGTTAATTTCGTGTTTGCAAGAATTCGGGTCAGGTTGGGATGGACCGAGTTATTTTAGGTTGCAAGAATTCGGCCTTGTCGAGTTGTCGATATATTACTAAATAACGTCCATAATTAAAAACCACTTTCCAACAATGCCCCTCATAATTTTCCCTCTTTTCACTCTCTCTAACATCTTTCTAAAAAAACGATTTAAAAAGAAAAAGTAGACGGTTTTTCAAAAACAAAAAAAAAAACGACGACAACATAATCATATATCGTAATTTAGTTTACGTAATTTTCGATTAAAGCGGTTTTAATCATGCCGACGAATGACGGTAACGATCAAGCTAATAACGAATTTCAAGAGGTTTGTTTATGTTTTAATTACGTTTCAAGTTTATGATTTGATTATCGTATTAGAGTAGAATGGATTAGCGATTATCGTTCCCCGCGCCCAAAACAAATATAAGAAGGAAATTAGTTTTTTTTTTCAAAAAAAAAAACATGTCGAAAATAGGTCGGACGAAGAAATTTTTCGTCCATACGAAAAAAAACTTGGTCCAAGCCAATTTCCCTTTTTTTTATTTTTTATTTTTTAAAACAAAAAATCCGTCTTCCAAATGTCGTGAAATATATTAATTAAAAATTACTAATTAACCCTAATTACTATAATTAAATGTTAAATATAAGGAGTTTCCATTATTAAATACCGTTTTTATATATTTTTTTCTAAATTCCATTTGTTTAATACGTTTACGTTTTGAAATTCGTTCATGATTACAACGAGGATTTCGGTAGCGACGCTGTCGATTATTCAGAACATTTCATTACCAATAGAGTATTCACTTCAAGTAAAGAAGAGTTTAATTGGGTATACCAGACCGCATATGGACTCGATTTTGGCATCAAAAGAAAAAGCAACAACGGACGGGGTCGTAACACAGAGCTTCATGTGGATTACTTTGTATGTCGTAGAGGTGGAAGATGTCCCAAAAATAGTGACGGGGACACATTAATAAGGGCTAACAGTGATTGCGAATTCAAAATGAAAATTGTTGAAGTACAAGCCTACCCTCCACAATGGTTACTTTACATGCATCGAGTCGGAGTTCATAATCATGCTTTGGTTGCGTATTGCGACAGCGATAGATATTACACTAAGTTTGATGATGATGAGCTGGCGTATATCGATGCCCAAGTTAGAGCTCATGTACAACCGGCTATGTTTAGTGCGGGATTACATCAGCGGAATACAGAAAAATCACGACCCGCAAGACGACAAATCTACAACCGGGCTCAGAAAGTGGGGTCCGTGGAAAGAGAAGGAAGAAACCCGACACAACAAATGTTAGCACTTGCGGTTTAGCATAAGTATGTGCACTTTTGGTTGCCAATCAGTCGACTAGACAGCTGACCTATGTGTTCTGGAAAACATAACATAAATAATCCATCATAAAGTCTACAAACATAAAGAGTTTAAAAACACACAACATAAAATCTACAAACATAAAAATGGTTTAAAAACACAACATAAAAGTCTACAAACATAATAATCCATAAACGACCTAATACGACTCTACTCCTCATCACCCTCACTAAGACTATCATCACCATCCACTCTGCGCTGAACTCGATCGTCGAGTGTTTGACGGGGACCCGTGCGTGTTCTGTTTTAACGAGTATCAATCAATGAGCCTACCCTCTTCATCATGTTGCGGAAGAATTGAAGCTACTCTTTGTAGACAAGGGAGTGTATAAGTAGTATCATCGTCAATAAGGAGACATCCGTAGTAGACAAGAGAGTGTGTTTAGACAAGAAACCTACCATTATGGACCCTATTAGGCGATTTATGAGAACATTAGCGATGTTGAACGGTGAACTTCAGGGCGAAGTTCTCTTTTAGGGGGGAGTGCATGTAACAATTGGGATTCAAAGAGGAAATAAGTATGGGAGTGTACTCGGTAAGTGTACCCGAAAGGATCACAAAGGATTACAAGGGTGAGTCAAGTGAAAGAGATGAGAACAATAGTGTGGTACGAGGAGAGTAAGTGTTTGGGAAAGAGAATGACTTGAAAGTCGGTAGGAAGACGGGGAGAGACTCGAGAGAGTGTAGAGAGGAGAGAGAGATAGACGAACTTCGGGGATGAAATTCATTTTAATGGGGGAAGATTGCAATACCCGGTTATTGTGGGGACCCGTACGAGAATCTCGGGATGCGTGAGAGGATCACCATACTTGGTAAGGGACTACTCGGGAGTAAGGTATAGCCCTGTACTAGACCAAGTAAGACCTAGACTAGACCTAGTAAAGTTGCAGTGGACCAAGTAGAGCCTCAGTGGACCGTGTGGCTGACACTCGGCCGAGTACGACCATTACTCGACCGAATACGACCATTACTCGATTGAGTGAGTGGCACTCGACCGAGTACGGCGGTATTCGACCGAGTGGAAGGCACTCGGCTGAGTGGAATCAGCACTCGACCGAGTGTAGCTGTACAGTATGTAACACCCGCGATTTTCAATTTACGGTCTTAAAAGTAATTTAATAATTTAATTAAAACAAATTATATTTAAATCTTATTTTTGGGTAAAAATATATTTTAGGTGTAATATTTATATTAGTAATATTATAGTCCGTTTTAAGTGTATAGTAGCCTTAAGACGTGTTTTAAGATGTTCCGACTCATTTTGAGTTGTTTTGGGCCTAGACTTGAAATGGACCCATATAACATCTATTCTTTTCCACCTACCTTCCTCATAAACCCTCCTTCCTCCTCACAAATCTCAGCAACCAACTTCTTCATACAAACACCATTATCACACATTTTTCTCAAAGCTTAAGACGACCGTAAAATCTTCGTTTCTCAACCGTTTCCTTCGATTTTTGCGCCGTTATCTTCCTTTTCTCGTTATCCTTCTTAGTAGGTAATAAAGTTTCTGTTTTTATCCCTCCCTATAAGAATTTCGAAACCCTATAATCTCTTATGGGGTGGATTTTTCAATTAATCCATCTTATTTTGCGTTTAGGTGAAGATTTGGAAGCCCCGGACGAAGATAGTTGCATTATTGGAGGCTCACTCGAAGATTAGGGAGCATAAGGTAACGGTGAAGGGTTACTCGACTTTACATCATTTTTGGTGTTATA
>VHZZ01001966.1:25638-40394 GCA_009801015.1 Silene noctiflora
TGTTGTAGGTGACGATGTGGTACTCTTGTACATTTGTATGATTGGCTGCAGTTATAGCGGAATGCGAAAAGGTAGGGTTTCCCTACTCGGTTACTATTTAAATGGTATAAGAATGTTGTGTGGCATGATTGTATGGTGATTGTAATTACATTATTGATATTGGCATGTTTAGCATACTATGGAATAGTTGTTGTATTGTTTGTATGTGGTTCGCGAGGTGCGCCCTCGGCTGAGTAGAGTCATTTGCGGGAATGGCTTCACGCCCTTGTTCGCCCCTTGTGGTTCCCGTCATAAGGGGAATGTGCACATTAATGATCATTGGGTTATTCGATTTATGGTTTTGAGTGGGGCTTAGGTGGTAAGGCTGCGGTCCTCACTGACGGAGTGGATTACCTCTTGCGATGGGTAAGCTGGCAGGACTACATATTTAGTGTGTAGTCAGGTGTTCGGTGTGATGTGGAGTTTGGGGAGTGTGTTGTATGGTTGGTATGTGATGTATGGTTTACGTATGATTCTTATTTTTTTTATTCAGTAACTGACCTCGTTTATGTGTTTTGAAAACTGTGGTGATCCATTCGGGGATGGTGAGCAGTTGATTAACAAGTTTGCATGGGATAGCTCGCGGGGCATGACGAGATGGAGTCACCACCTAGTTTTAGATAGATAGTCTTCCGCTGTATTCATTATAACATTTGGATATGTTTGGTTTTGGTATTGGTTATCACAGTTGTAATACCTTAATTTTAGAATTTTGTTGTATGACTTTAACTATTAAACTTTAAATGTGTTTCTTTATGGTCTTCTTTGATATACTGTACTTCGGGCAACCGAGATGGTAGCATCTCCATATGCGAGGGTGGTCTTGGTAAGGCACCTTGGTGTATGGGGGTGTTACAGCCTGATTTCAATTGCTTGTTTGAGATTGAGTGTGATGCAAGTGGTGTGGGTTATAGGAGTTGTTCTGGTCCAAGAAGGGAAGTCTGTAGCCTATTTCAGTGAGAGATTGAGTGGGGCCAAACTGAACTACTCTACTTATGACAAAGAGTTTTATGCCATCATCAGAGTTCTTATGCATTAGAGCCATTATTTGAAACCTAAACCCTTTGTCCTACACTCAGATCATGAGGCACTGAAGTATATCAGTGGCCAGCACAAGCTCAGTCACATACATGCCAAGTGGGTAGAGTTCATGCAATCATTTACATTTGCAAACAAGTATAAAGAGGGGAAGCAGAATGTTGTAGCAGATGCCTTATCAAGGAAACATTCCCTGCTTATAGTCATGGAAGGCAAGGTCCTAGGGTTTGAATTAATGAAGGAAATTTACAAGAAGGACCCTGATTTCTCTAAGGAATAGATCACTCAAACTGAAGGGCATCCAGCTCAGGGAAACACGTATCTACTGCAAGAGGGATTCTTATTTCAAGGAAACAAACTGTGTGTTCCTAGGGGTTCTTACAAGGACCTATTGATAAGGGAGGTCCATTCAGGAGGATTAGAAGGATACTTTGGGGTCTAGAGAACATTGGAGATCTTACAGGATCAATTCCACTGGCCCAAGATGATGGGAGATGTTCAGGTAGTGCTCAAAAGATGCTCAGTGTGCCAGAAAGCTAAGAGTTCCTTCCAAGCTAGGACATTTACTCCACTACCAGTGCCTGAGAGACCTTGGGAAGATGTGAGCATGGATTTCATAGTGGCCTTACCTAGGACTCAGAGGGGCAAGGACCCAATTATGGTGGTTGTTGACAGGTTCAGCAAGATGGCTCATTTCATAGCATGTAGGAAGATTGAGGATGCTGCCAGTGTTGCTGAATTATACCTTAAGGAACTTGTGAGGCTCCATGGAGTACCAAAAACCATTGTCTCAGACAGGGATACCAAATTCATGAGCTATTTCTGGAAGACTCTATAGAAGCTCTTGAAAACAAAGCTACTATTCAGCACCTCCCACCACCCTCAGACTGATGGCCAGACTGAGGTCACTAACAAAACCTTGGGAAGGATACTGAGGTGCCTGGTGAGCAAAACATTGAAGGATTGGGACATCAAATTGATTGCAGTAGAGTTTGCTTACAACAAATCTCCCTCAACTGCTACTGGACACGGTCCATTTGAGATAGTCTATGGGATCAATCCTTTGATGCCCTTGGACTTGTCCTCTGTGCCAAGGAAGAATTGAACTTAGATTCAAAGGCAAGAGCTGAACAGTTGCTCAAGCTACATGAGTCAGTATAGAAGCAGATTGAGAAGGCTAATGAAAGCTATAAGAAGCAGTCCAAGGCTCCAAGAAAGAAGAAGGAATTTGAAGGTGGGGATCTATTCTGGGTGAACCTAAGGAAAGAAAGGTTCCCAGCAATAAGGAGGAACAAGTTAATGCTTAGGGTTGATGGCCCCTTTGAAGTAATTGAAAAGATTGGCCCTAATGCATACAGGATCAGCCTTCAAGGGGAGTATGGGGTGCATGGCACCTTCAACATTGGTGACCTGAGCCCTTACTTTGATGATTTTGAGGAAGAGGAGGTCACGGGCTTAAGGTCAAGCCCCGTTCAACCAGGGGAGGTTGCATCAGGAGCTGAGGGCCAAGGCAACACAGAACGGAAGCCTAACTAGAGTCTAGGCCATGCAAGCAATGACCAGGCCACAACAAGCCACAACTTAGGCAATTCAGGCCACAATGGCAATAATGCCAACTTGTTCACTACCACTGCCAGGCCAAGAATGGAGGGTCAAAAATATCAGTTCAAGAGCCACCACCAGCTGCCACCATGACAAGCCGAAAAGTCCTTGCACTAGATCCAAACTGCGCCCAAGCCAGGTCCCAAGTTCAGTCCAAGCTCAGTCCAAAAATCAAGTAAAACTAGTCACATGTCAATACAGCAAAACAAGAAAAGCATAAAGTAAACTTTTCTCTTTTGGTGAGGCAATTGTGAGGCTATTTTGGCAAGTCATTTTCTCAGATTCCATAAAGCAATGCAAGCCTTAAGACTACTGACAAAAAGCCTTGACTTAAGAGAAAAGAAGCTAACCTCCAAGGCCAACAACAACTTGCACACAACAAGCCAAATTCAGACCGTTTTGCCATTGACCTCAGTCTGTTTTCACCCTGTTGCTTTTGTTTTCACCAGTTTACTTCTTTATTTTTCAGTTGTAAAATAATTATTGACATTTGTACTTATCCTAGGAGGGATCCTGGCCCTTGGATGTAATTTTATTCGAGCTGTAACCTAATGACAAGGCCTATATCAGGACCTTGTGTATGACTGTTAGAGTGGTTGATTATCGAATGAAAACTTGAGAATTTCTTCTCATTTCCTCAAATCTTTTAACTTTGCTGAGTCTTAGTTATGAGTCAAGCTTGATATTGTCTTGTGCTTGCTTAGATACTGATTAAGTACCTGATGGTACCATTTACACAACTTTGTGCTTGCTTGAGTTGTTTAACTGTCACTGGTCTTGGAATCCTCTAATTAATTCTGTGCTTGCTTGAATTTAATTAGTTAAGTCCTCTTAAATTGTTAAGTTGAGTCCTTGTGCTTGCTTGAGAACCAGTTTGACAATTATATCCAGTCCCATTCACAGTTTGGAACATCCAACAGTACTCTGTCCCAGAATTGTTCTTTTCTGATAGTCTGTTTTGAGTGATTTATTAAAAATACTTCTGGTCATCCATAAATCTTCAAACTTGGTCAGAAATTAGTTTATATATCAAAGTTAATTATCACAAAATTTCACTATTTATAGAGGTCATTTACTATTTTTACAAAATTGCACAAATTCAGTGTAATTCTTGTCAGTCCTGAGGGTAAGATTATTGGTAGTCTTGAGACAAGACTTTGGTAAGTCTTAAGACAAGACTCACTCAAGACTACGAATAATCTACAAAAGTCTTGACAAAGTCTTAAGTTGAGTCTTAGAAATCCAAGACTCAACATAAGACTTTAGATGAGTCTTGACCCCACCGAGTGAAAAGTATCCAATTAATGGATACCATGTGACATTTTTTTTTGAAAAAAAAAGTAAGTGAAGTGGAAAGTAGAAAAGTAGAGTTTAATGTGAGTCTGACTGATAATGTATAAAGTCTGAGGTGAGTCTGAGGTAAGTCTGAACAATAAACAAATAATAAAAGTTAGTGAAAAGTTGATGTGACAGAGTCTTAAGACTTTGGAGAGGTCTGACGGATAATCTTACCTGAGTTTGGCCAAAATATATTTTTAATCCAAAAACAACTTCACAAACTAGGCCAAACAGCTTTTCTCTTTGTTCAACTTTTAAACCTTTCTTTCTCATACGGAGTAATTCAAAATTCCTGTTAAACCCTTCCTTTCCTTCACATTTCTCTGATTTCTCTCAAACCCTAAAAACAAAAATCCCTCTTTTATTTCCCATTTTTGCAAGGTATTCACTCCATAAATATCACTCTTTTTCTCTTCATTTTATGTAGTTCCATCATCTTGCATGTTCTTCATTTTATGTAGTTCCATCATCTTGCATGCCTCGTTTTCTATGCTGTTAACTCTGCAATTCTGTCTCTTTTCATTCCCCATTATCAATCCTACTGTGCTACATTGTCTCTTCTTGTTTCTACTTTTTGTTATTTCACTGCATTCTGAAATTTCCCTTCCTTATTCAATTGATTTTGATTGAATGCCATTTTTTTTGGTTGTAGATTGTGCTTTCTAGCTTTAAAGTGTGTTTCTTTGCTCTAATATCAAACCCGTTTTGTGTTAATTGATAAATAAAGTTTCATTCTTTGGGGTATTTGTCTTATAAATTGCCATCTTACATCTTAGCGCAGCCGGTATAAGAAGCATTATTGGTCAATCACTTAATATTTTGTTAAAGTACCAAATCAGAACTGCATCGCTAGTGAGGTTTGATACTCGACGATGTATGCAGCCATACCCCTTATGAATAAGTCCCGTTTAGGCGGAACTCTGTGTAAAACTTTGCTGTATATGCATATAAATATATAATTAAGACATTTATATGTTGTTATCAAATCAAGTGTGTGTACAATGTCTTTAACTGTATGTATTCGGCCGTTTCATATAAGTTTTTTTGTACTGGGTTTACATGTAGATTAAAAGTAGTGATCTTAGTATCACTTTATGGTTTGGGTGTGTCCAACCACCACTAGGTTGCTATAGGGTAGTAAGTGTGAAGGATCAAATTTATGTTCTGTAGACTTTCTAATTAGCTTTTGAGTCATGCTGGCAAAACTAACATTTTGTGACTTCAAAATATCTGCTTTGTAATTTGCACGTGTTGCCCAGCTTAATATGCTAGTTTTGAAAACTGATTTTGTTGCATTTCGATTGATACCCTGTTGAAATGAGGCTAGTGGGACTGTTAAATACTTAAATGATCTATGCTAATTAAAGAGTTGGAATTGATCCAATGTCATAGGTGTTTTGTAATAAGTTCTGGAAACCGATGAGATATATAGATTGGCATGTTCTGGTTGGTTATTTTTTTAAAATATAAATAGCACACGATATGGAGGACAAGAAGTCCGCGAAGTTACACAATTACAAATTGATCCAAATGTTATGTAGTTAGTTCTGTTATATTTTCATTTTCGAGGAGAGCTGGAAGCTTGAAGTCATCAATGCAGGATAGGCTAGCTTCTAAGTTGATCCAAATTTTTAAATTTGTTGCAGGCTTGCAGCTAGTCATTTATAGTATACTTTCATGTATATAATGTAGAAGTAGCACCTTCTGAATTGCGTTCACAACCTGTAGGGCATATATTATTTGATTGCAAGATATTGTTCCAGCTTGAAATTATGTATACTTGCATTCAGACTCTAGTTGCATTTCAAATTTTGTGTTCCTTTTGACATGTATGTTGAGTTAATTGAGTGAGTTATAGTGTTTTTGGCTACTTGAATTCTATATGAAAACTGCCCTCTCTCAACAATAGTTATACTTGCTAGAAAAACTAAAATTTTATGAATCAAGTAATATCTCTTCTGACTCTTGTCTTCTTTGGCATCTTTCGCTATGATTTTGTGCTATTTGGTCTAGTATGGCGGAAGGAGAAATTCCTGAACCAGATCAATCTCAATCTTCACCAACTTCAGCTCTTCCTCCACCGGAGAAGTCTGATGTCCCCGACTCCCCAAAGCACCAGATTATGCACAGACCAGGATTTGGAAGCATTGGCCGTGGCGTATCATTGCTAGTGAATCACTCAAAAGTTTCTATTAGAAACACAGATGAGGCATTTTATCAGTATGCTGTAAGTTTCCTTCTTGGAGTGTCAAATCTCTTATTGCTGGCTTAGAAATCTGAAAGTGTTCAAACAACTCCAATCTTATGTTGTCTTGGCAGGTTAACATTATGTCTGAAGACGATGCACTAATTGAGCGCAAGTCAGTTAGTGTAAAGATTATTGATGGACTTTTTAAGATTTATTCATCTGAGCTAGAAGGAAAATTGTATGTCTTTGACGGAGAGGAAAATTTGTACACTTTTGGTCCTCTGTCGCAGGAAACGTTTGAGTTTATGTTAACCCATGAAGAGCCATTTGCACGAAAGTACTAGTTCTTTCCTTTCCTCTTTATTTTCATTTTCTCTCTCTTGTATAGTTTCCTTATTAAATTTTCGTTATTTAGAGTTGGGAACCATGTTGAGTCTACGAAGAAATCAAAGCATTCGACAACACCTAAGCTATTTAAAGTGAAGCTCACCTTTTGTATGAAAGTTCCTTTAGGATCTGTTATTCCAACTACAGAAGGGCATCAAGCTTATGAAACACAGAACGTATTAAGGGTTCTAAACACCATACTGAGGCAGCTGGCATTTAAAAAGTATTCTCTCTTTTCTTCCTCTTCCCAACCACCCTTCTTCCTTCCACTCTCTCTCTTCATACTTTGTGGTTATTTTCTGTGCTTCTTATGTTGTGGTTGCTTAATGCAGAGGATGTCTTTTGGTCAGACAGTCATATTTCAAGGATGACTCTAGTAATATCTTCGAAATTGGTGAAGGTGTTCTTGGTTTGCGCGGATATCATTCTAGTTTTCACATGACAAGGGGAGGACTCTCTCTAAATTTGGGTACTAAAAGAATATTCTAATCTTTCTGATGAGCTTATTTTTGCTTTAATGCTTATCTAATTTTGAAAGACCCGATGTTATGTTTCTGTATTGTAATTCTTGTTGGCCTAACCTATCTGCAGATGTTGCTATGACTCTGACACTCACATCTGGTCCTGTTCTGAATTTCCTAATGAGTAATCAAAATGTCAAGGAGGCTCGGTACATTGACTGGGAAAAGGTAAAATAGCTTTATAATCTCCTAGTAAATGAGCCGTTTTGGTCTGTTTAATTTCTTCCTTGATTAATGGATTGTTTCAGGCCAAGAGGGTGTTGACGGATTTGAAAATCAAGACGTCCCACACTAACAAAGTATATAAGATAACAGGCCTGACCGAGAAGCCCTGTCACCAACTAAGGTGCATGTTTATTTGATGATAAATTTTCTGCATGCATATATTCTGTTGTGGGACTTCTAAAATTTCTCCACTGTTTTGCAAGTTTCCTTCTGAGAGTAAAAGAAGAATATGACTCCGGTGAAGAGCTATTTGAAGAGAGTACTATTATTGACTATTTTTTGAAGCAATATGGCATTGCACTAACTTATTCCAAATACATGCCATGTATTGATGTCGGCACACCAAGTAAACCTATCTATCTTCCATTGGAGGTATGTTAAAATTATTCTCTTTAAATAGTTCTGACATTCCTGCTTTGATCCGTTTCCACTTTCCTTGGATCTAAGTCAAGCTTTCAGGAGATGACCTCAAGTTCTCACCGAGCCTCTAATCTTTTCGTTCTCCCTCCTAATGTTACAGCTCTGTTCATTGGTGTCACTCCAACGCTACACCAAATCACTCTCTCCAGCTCAGCAAATAGCCTTAGTTGAAAAAACAAAGCAAAAGCCTCCTGAAAGAATGAAGGCTCTCATGGATGTGAGTTTCTTTTAGCTTGACCAAGGCATTATTTGTTTTTCCTGGTCTATAGATCTATAACTACTAGTCGCTTATGTTTTCATTTCTTTTGGTCTATGACTAATTATCACTTAGATTGGCAGGCAATGGAGAATAGCGACTATGAGAATGATCTACTGGCAACTTGTGGCGTTTCTGTTGAGAAGAAGTTTATGCATATTTCTGGCCGTGTTCTTGAAGCACCAAAAGTCTATTCTGGTCTTTTGATACTAATTTTGGCCAGATTCTTTGATTTTCTGGAATTTGAACGGCTTTCTGTTTTTATTCTGCAGCTAAAGGTTGGCAAAGGTGAAGATTGCTTTCCATGTGATGGACGATGGACCTTTAAAAATAAAGTAAACCATGGACGTTGTTATGTGCTTTCTTGTACATATATCTGTTAGAAATTTCTGATATATAAATATTTAACATAGCACTTTTATGATTCTGCAGCAATTCCTGAAACCTGTTAAAATTAAGTGCTGGGCCATAGTAAATTTCTCTTCTCGTTGTGATACAAGCTATCTATCTCGAGAACTTATCAGTTGTGGAATGCGTAAGGGAATGGTGGGTGAAGATTATATTTGAGCTTTTTTAGTTACTGCTGTAACTATTATATTTCCATTCCTGATTTTATAATCAATCAGGATATTGAAAGACCATATGCATTGGTTGAGGAGAATCAACAGATGAGAAAAGCAAGTCCTTTAGCAAGAATTGATGCAATGTTTGAAAAGTTGCAGGACAAACTCCCAGATAAACCAGAATTCATTTTGTGTGTATTGCCAGAAAGAAAAATATGTGATTTATACGGTATAGTTCTGATTCATTTGTAAACATTTTCTGTCGGTCCTTCCTTCGTCTGATCTTGTCTTTGGTTAGGGCTTGATCTGGTATATATACTTCTTTACATTGTCATGTGTAGGGCCGTGGAAAATGAGGAGTTTGTGTGACTTTGGGCTCCTAACACAATGTGTTTCTCCTGTCAAAATCACCGATCGTTACCTCACAAATGTGCTTCTTAAAATCAATACTAAGGTGAGTTTTGACTCTTCCCTGTGGGCAAGTATGGGTCATCAAAACCTTTCAAATAATATCTTATGCCATGTAGTTCTAATTCATGTCCTGTGTTTTTAGCTTGGCGGTATCAACTCTTTGTTAACGACTGAGAAGCCTTCCTGCCTTCCCCACGTAACCGATTTCCCAACAATGATAGTGGGAATGGATGTCTCTCATGGCCCGCCTGGTCTCGTGGGCCGTCCATCCATTGCCGCTGTAAGCTTTCTTGGAAATGAGAGTTAACATTCAAATGCTACACCTTTGTGTACTATCAAAATTTACCCAAAACAATATCATTGCAGCTAGTGACTGTCCTGCTCACACCTCTTTTCCTGCTTTTCTAAAATTAACAGGTTGTTGGCTCTTTATCATGGCCACTCATTTCAAGATATAGAGTCTCTCTAAGAACTCAATCTCCAAGAACTGAGATTATAGATTCATTGTTCAAACCATTGGAGAATGGAGAAGACGATGGTAGCATGAGGTAACTAGTTAATGCATTGATATCATTGCCTGTACATCGCATTGTCTAGTCTGCATTTTTTTTGTTGGAGCTTAATCATAATATCCCAAATCAGGTGGTATTCGGTTATACTGCGATGTTTTTAAAGAATTCTCAATCCATTATTTTTCAGCGAGCTGCTAAATGACTTCATTACGACGAGCAAGGGCCGTAAACCTAAACACATAATTGTTTTCAGGTATTGCTACACCTGTCGCCTATTAGTAGTTCATTGATTCTTTGAGCTAGAATGTAAATCCACTTTTCAGGTGCTATTAATATGATGTGCCAAAATGAATTTTCCTGTATTTTCCATGGTGGTTTGTTGTTTGGACATCGAAGAAGTTCCTCGCTGCAGAGCTTTTTGGTTATTCATTCAAATATAATTTTTATACAGGTTGTTTTTGCCTTAACTGTATACATTTTCCAGGGATGGAGTGAGTGAATCACAATTCAGTCAGGTTCTGAACATTGAGCTGGAGCAAATTAAACAGGTAAATCCCTCACTTTCTTGGCTTCAGTTATGCATGAGCTTTCTGTTTTACTATGTAAGAGATTGAGGGCCATTATAAAGGACATAATAAAGAAATAAACAAACAAAAGACTGCTTAAATCCCTACATCCCCAATAAAAATATCTTCCCTAATTTAGCGCCTCTGATGGACATTCAAGTGCATAAATTTGTATCTCTGATCCTCTAAAAACGCCAAGATTTCATGCTTTATCAGTAGGAGCCAAGTTTTGAGACTTTATTTTTCTATAAGATATAGTTTTCAATTAAGATTACCAAGCGGGTTTAAATTTCCAGATTCAAGAAGGATGCCAAAATTGTTGTGTTTGTCAGTGAGTAAGCTAGTGACTCAATAGTCTACTCCTTTTTCCACTATAAAATCACAGGCTTACCTTGGCTGTGGAGACGCAGAAGTTCCGAAGTTTACTGTGATTGTGGCACAGAAAAGACATCACACCAGATTTTTTCCATTGGGGGCTACTGGCAATGTTCTACCTGGTATGCTCCATATTTTGCTAATTCCTTTTGAAGTTGCAAATGCTTTGCTTAATTGTGTTATTATCATCACACTTTTCTATTGTGCTACTGCAGGTACTGTTGTGGACACTGAAGTCGTGCATCCAAGTAACTATGATTTCTACATGTGTGCTCATGGCGGAATGATTGTGAGTGTTTAGTTTCTCTGTTCGATGATCTGGCATTTTTAAAGATTAAAAAATGTATCTGTCGTGTGTTTACTAATTTTGTTGTTATTGGGAAGTAAGATATTGTTTCTAGGATTCCTGTCTGCTCACAAAAATAAAAGTTATACTCTTCCATGTCTAAGTAGTACTTCTATGCCTGTCAAAGTTTGATGCGTTCAAGTGGTAGAATTTTCAAAGTTGTGGAAGTGCAACATTTATAGGGATAGTTTTTGGTGTGAAAAGAGGCAAAATCGCGGTTTAGAAGTGTCATAAGGGTAGTTTTGGTGTAAAAAGAGCCATGACGACAATTTAAAGTGTACCATTCATAGGTATGGTTTTTGGTTTAGAAGGAATCGCAAAGCCAGTTTTGATGCTGATACAGTAAGGTTCCCTGCATGTGCTCATGCATAGGGATACTATAAAAGAAAACAAAAAAGCTAGACAAATCAAAATAGAAATACTTCTACTGTTAGTCTTGTACTTTATAACAGTAGTAATGTAATCTCGTCTGTGTGGGCCCCTCTTCTCCTTCATATTTTCATCTCTATTTTTTGAGCACCTAAATGTAACTTCTTCCTATACCTCGTTTTTTATGAAGGGTACACTACGACCTGTTCACTACCATGTCTTGCTCGATGAGATTGGCTTCTCCCCGAATGAGCTTCAAAATTTCATCCACTCTTTATGCTACACGTAAGTCAACGGGCTGTCATCTCTGGACTAATTTTCACTCCTATTACCTTTTTTCAAATGTGGATTTTGTCCTCATTCAGGTACCAACGGAGCTCACATGCTACCTCAATTGGTGAGTATGTGTTTGTTTGTTTGAGAAGCAATACTTTCTTCAGAAATGAAATCACGGGCTATCCCTAATGGTCTGTTCTAATTAAGTTTTCTTTTCATCTCCAAAAGGGTCAGAGACCTGATGTTTCTGACTTCGAATTATACAGAAGTTAGAATGACTCACTAATTTGTTTGCGTTTCTTATATTGTGAAAATGGCAATTGACCAATCCAATTCTCGATGTAACTTTCATTTGGGGTCATCCCAAAACAGTTTCTATGAGTTTTAAACACAAGCATAGTCAAGCATAGTCGTAAGGCGATGAGGTAATGGGAATTGGTGATGACCGATGAATTATTATGATTGCTTTCATTACCTCACTTGAGAAGAAAAAAAACATCACATCCGAAGTTATGCTTTGAACAATCCCATACAAATCAATTACCAATTGCATGTTCAACATTTTTCGTAAAAGTAAAACATACGAGTATTTCAATACATTTCTTAAAAACACATCTAATAAAAGTGGGGTTGATACAGTGGAACCGAGGGGTATGTCATATGTAGGGGTGGGCACAATCCGGTCCGGACCGGAAAAATGGACCGGTCCGGACCGGAATCTACCGGACCGGAACCGGAATTAAAAAATCCGGTCTGGTCTCCGGTCCACCATTTTCTTAGATTCCGGTTTCCGGTCCGGACCGGGTTGGACCGGATAGACCGGATTTTATGTTTGAAAGACCGGATTTTATGTTTTTTTATTTTTTTCCTCGAAAATATATTTTATTCCGGTCCGATCCGGTCCAATGGACCGGAATTTTTGGACCGAAATTTGAAAAAGTGGGCATATTATGTCAAATTCCGGTCCAACCGGTCCGATCCGGTCCAATGACTCATATGTGTATATGTTGCTAAGCATTATTGGTGAATTCCTGCAGTGGCACCCATCGCTTATGCTCATCATGCGGCCCGACAAGCAGGGCAGTTCATGAAATCTGAGTTTTCCAACGGTACTTCTGACCCAAACAATGTCATATCCCCAGGCAGCTTGTCGTTTCCCAAGTTACATGACAGCATCAAGGGTTCTATGTTTTTCTGCTAAATTGGTACGAATAATTTGCTAACTTTACGAGCTTGGGATCCCGTATATTCTGAATTTGTTTATATCTAGACGGAGACTTGGGCATCCTGAGACTCAATCGAGGTCAAGTTCATGTGCTTGCTAATTTAGGTAGAAATCGTAGGATTATGTAAGTAAAGTGGTAATATTAGGCCATTTTTTGTAGAATGAGGCAGGCCTCGCAGGTTTATCACCCTGCCTCAAAACATTTGCAAATTCTAGCGAATTTTTAAACAGGTGAGTAAATCTTAGGTGAAGTTAACGGATTAGTGGGGGATGTTCTCTTGAATGTCATGTAGCTGGGTGCTTCTTAAATTATATAAGAGCACAAAAACTCGGATATGACCTACACCCGACCTAAATCCATGTTATGCACCTCATTTATAATACCATCGTTTCCAGATAGTGTCATTGGTAACCTTCAGGCTTCAGGTTTGTCGAATTTTATGAACTTCGGATTTATCTGTGTACATGGTAATGTCGAGTTTACAAGAGTAATTTATTATTTAATAGGTATGATTTTCCTTTTCTTAAATTAGAGTTATGGTGCAAGTATAAGGTTACTGTGTAAATTTACTTAATGAACATTTTCGTAATTTGACTAAAATTCAAGCTAAATAATAGAGAACCTTTGGATTTTTTTTTGGCACTAGTAAATTTACTTAATGAACATACGAGCAGTACGACTCTTAGAGCCTTTGGGTTTAAGCAGCAAATATCCCAACCATTTTTCTTAATTAATGGGTAAAGTATTAGCTGGGTTGTGCTGAATGCTGATCTTATATTTTAGGTTTTTTTTTGTCAGCAAGTACTTGACCTTTAACCCCACTGAGAGGTACCTAATTTTTTTTCCGGGTTTTAAAATATCGTTGACGTTTTACAACAAATTGTCGACGATTTTCATAAAAAAGGCGTAATTTACCCTTGGTATACATCTCTCTTCCTCTCTCTCTCCTTTTCCCCTCTAACAGTGCATTCACCAACATCCATTTGCATCCCCACGACCCAACCATCGTTGCCGCTACTGCTGCCATTAGCACCACTGCCACCTCGCTGCCACTGCCACCACGGTACTGCCACCACACCGCTGCTGCACCATTAACCACTACTGCATTGCCACCTTATAAGAACAGATTTGATTAAAAATCACACAAGACATTCATGAATTATGAAATACGTTTGACATAGGATTTCAATATTTAAGCATACGATTGAAACGAAAAATCTAAAAGAAATCAAAGATTGCAAACGAAGTCATGTGAAAATTAATCATACCTATAAATATTCTAACTCCATTGATGTCGTATTATCACCATTAATGTCGATTAATTGCCTCTAAGAATGAAAGCACATATAGTTGGGGAGATAACAAAAGAAAATGCAATAAAAAATTAACAAGATCAACGCGAAATTGAATGCAAACGAAAGATCAGTGTCATATTGTTCAGAAAGAGTTGATTTGTGTATAATGGAATGGGGTGGGGGACGTTGAAGTTAAACGTTTGGGGTTGGGTGAAACATTAATTTCAACGTTGGGAATGGATTGCAACGTTGGGCTTGAACGTTGGCCCAATTGTGACGCCAAGACTCATCATCCAGTCCATCAAAGACGACAAGACTCAACGTCCCTTCCCCATACATACAAAAATACTCAACGTCCAGGCCCAATTGTGACGCCCATAGTCAACGTCCAAGTCCCTATTGACGTGCACATTCATTGTCCATGCCCAGCCTAAACGATTGGTATCTTTGTCTTAGTTCAATATGGACGTTGGGTTTCATTGTCCGTGTTCCATTAGGGACAATCATATTCAAAGTCTCATTCATACGGAAAAAAAATTTGGGGCCCGATTCATACTAGGCAATTTCAAGTTCTACATTCATAATCAATTCATATAGGCAACAACTCATACTAGGCAATGTCCGATTAAAACGAAAAAAAATTGCAATTCCATAGATTATTAAGTAGTTTCCGAAAATGAAGATGGTTTTTGACTCGGACTCCAAATACACTCTAATTACTGTCAAAACGACCGTATCGGCACGTAGATGACAACAAAGGGGTTGACACGACTGTTTGAGCAATCATTCGTCGACGAATTAAT
>VHZZ01001968.1:46476-76137 GCA_009801015.1 Silene noctiflora
TGAAAGCTGGGTATCTCTAGGCTTAGGCATTTATCTTTATTTGCATCATTAGTCTAATATGTTGTATCTTGCTATGCATGAGTGACCTAACTTCCTTAGATATTCTGTTATTTTTATTGTTTTACACTTTAGTTTATAAATCCAAATCAAGTCAATTACGATCATTTCTACCAAGGTAAAATTCATCCCATAGCAACTAGTTAATAACCACCGTACTCCCTGTGGATTCGACCCCTACATACTACATTAATTTGTGTTACTAGGAAATTTATTTTTGATAGGTTGGCGACGACCTCATCAATATTACAAGAAATTTTATTAAAGTTCATCACCTTTAAATCAACGATTTCGTTATTGAAATTAACAGTGATGAGTTCATCATTGATTATTGTATTATTTTGATTCGATTGAGAGCCCTGTTTGAGAGAATTAGTTTAAAAAAAAGAATTAGTAAAGAGTATGCAAATGGAAAGTGGTTCGACATGCATGGGTTGGCAATTTGGCATGGTACCCCCTTGAACCGAATACATTATTCGGGTGGGGTACCACCTTGAAGAAGTCCATTGACAGGTTTGAAATTTGACTAGTGTTTAAAGGGATTGAAAGTACACTCATTTCAACCAAGTACACTTTCTTTTCTGCTTATCTATACAAAGTAACTCTACTGTTAAGCGTGTTTGGCTGAGAATAGTCTTAGGATGCGTGACCTCGGGATTCGCATGACTGAGGACAAAATGCGCTTGTTGATCTGTGGGTCACGTACACAGCCTGATGAGCTACCGTGAGTGACCGCTTCCGACCAATGATTTGGGCCGGGGTGTTACACATGGGTTGATAATTTGGCATGGTACCCTGGTTATGGCCTATTATGGCCCAATAGGCTTGCTTGTTGTAACTTAATGCTTACTATTTATTTTCTTTTTGTCTAAAAAAGTGCGCATTTAGTCTTTTTTTTTTTAATCTAACAAAATACGCATTTAGTCGAATTACAATAAAGGGGGAGGGGGAGATTTAAACCTGAAACCTATTGTTCACAATATCTCCGTCCTAACATTATATTAAGAAATCTTTGGTAACTTAATGTTTACTATAATACTATCAACTCTTTACCTTTTTTTTTTTTGGAAAAAAGATTAAGAACTAAAAATTAATTTAATCGAACTTATGAAGTTATTCAATTAAATTAACATGCTCACATTATTTATCGTAAGTTTACAATTTTTTTATTATATATAAGGAGAACTAAATCTATGTCCAAACTTTTGGATCAAATAAACTCGGCCCAACTAGTAGCCCTTAAGGCACGACTTAGGCTTGAACTTGATGGGCCACTGAACCGGCATAAGGACCCTAACAGGTTTCAAAAAATTAGGCATGGCATGGTCGCCTCGACCAGGGCTGAGCCGAGTCATTTTTTTTTTGAAAAATTGAAAGTTATAGTTAAAATATCTCAAAAAATTTAAAAAATTCAGGTTTACATTATTTCTGTACTCGTTTGCCCCCGTGAAATCCTCCTCCCTCCCCAGCTGTAAATCCCAGCTTCACTATTGTAAACCAGGGATGAAACTTGGTTCAAAATTTACCTCGGGCGAAATATCCATTTTACCTATATTTTGAACCATAGCAAAAAAATTGGAAAAAAGTCGGTGTATATTATATTTTTTTCTAAAAAAGTTGTCCAAGTCGTGGCATATTAGTCTGTGCTTAGTTTTAATTCTGCTATGAACGTACTATGTTCTGCAAATATACATTTTCTGTTATTCTAATAATATGACAACCTTTTTATTATACGGAGCAATTGTTGAAAAATAAATAAGAAACACAAATTTTCATTGAAGATCGGGGCTATCCGTCACAAGTTGAAAACGGATGATGTCCAAGTAGCACCAACTACGGGGTGCTCCATTTCCCCCCATTTGTCCTCCCACTTGCTTTATTGTGAGAGGGACGTTATCCGTCTTCAGCTTGTGACGGATGATGTCCGTCACAAACAAGACGCTTTGAATAAGAAAAACGGAGGGGCAAGTAAGTAAGTATGCCTAAAATGAGGGACAATTGAGAATTGAGAGATAAGACAAGTCCATTTCAGAAGGACGGTAGGCCCGTAATAAAACTGTGACGGCAGAGTGGATGGGCTGGTCCCTTTGAAGCAGCAGCCCATTATTCAACATGGATTTATTGTTCAAGTTGGACCACGTTACACAAAATAATTCTCAATGGTATCCAACAATGACCAATTTGGTATGTCCATGCTCAAATAAATTCCAAATAGAAATGTTGGTAAAAGTATTTATAGAGAGTAAAAGGTCTATTCTTTTCGGCTAAAAGAAGCGCAGCTGAACTGAAATAAAGTGAATGGGCTGAGTTGAACTTAACTGAACTGAATGAAGTTGAGCTGAATCGAATGCAACTAAAGTAAGCGTTAATTTGTAAAGAGATTAGCTGAGTTGAATTGAACTAAACTGAACTTAAGTTAAAAAGAACAAAAAGAACAAAGCTTGAGTAACCTTTACTCTCTAATCTCTACCTATAAAATACACATTTGTAAACGAAAACATCTGATAGAGGCAAAGGAGTTATTTTAAGCGGCTTTAGTTGCGATTGATTTTTCACTTAAAATTCGATTGTGTTATACAGTAGAGGTAGAGTCGTTACATTGGACAATGGCTTTATGTCAAAATTCCCACACTCATCTGTCTACAAAGCAAAACTGTCAAAATTCGATTGTATTATATGCTTCAAATGTTTCAATTATTATATAGTTTTGTGAAAAATATTGGTTAACTGGTTTGACTTTGATTTGAAAAATAGACGTTTTAAAAAGTTTGTTAACCAAAATGGTTTTTGAAAATCGGTGCGGATCACCAGTTTGTTTATTCCTATTAAAATAAACTTGAATTTAAGGAATCAACTTCAAATATTTAAAATGTTATCGATCAATGGCTCGAAAATTCTTAATTTGAACTTAATTCAAAATTATAATAATACCAAATCAAATCAAAATTAACCGGAATCGGTGTATTTGATGAAAGCAAAACCCGATTGGTACATAGTTGCATAGATAACTGATTCGACCTTGATTAAAAGATTTTCATTTTGCATAAACGTCTTTTTGTTACGTAATGTTGATTACTGATTAAACAGTCATACACTAGAATATTATTATTATAAACCGTATTGATATTGTGAATTGTTACTAGGGTATGTTTGGATACAGTTTTAGGAGGGAAGGGGAGGGGAGGGGGAGTGAGGGGAGGTGAAGTGAATTGTGGTTGTTTGGATAACAAAAATGATGAGAGAGAAATGGAAGGGGGGAAGGAGGGTGATGGGGGAATGAATGGATTATGCCTATGGATAATGGAAATGGAAGGGGAGGAAGGAGGGAGATGAGAGGTCAAATAAAGTTTTCCTTCCAAATCTTGCCAGTCATGGAAAGATTATGGTTTGTTCAATAGGAGAGAAATTAAATCCCCTCATTTCACTCCCCCTCAATTCCCCTCCTTCCATATTTTGTATCCAAATAAAGGAAAATGAATCCCTCATTTTCTCTCCCCTCCCTTTCTCTCCAATTCACTCAATCCAAACGGACCCTTAAAGTCCAAGACTTCAAGTATCCAACCAAAACTCATATGATCCTCTGCTATCGCATTAAACACGCGTAAACAATAAAACCTTTTTAAGTCGATTATTTTGTATACGTCTCAAATGTTTTGCAATTCATTATGTAAATTCGGGTTATTATTATTATTATTATTATTATTATTATTATTATTATTATTATTATTATTTTGGTTCAAATGAGCGCACTATATCGCGGGTGAGAATCGAACTCCCAACTTCATGGTTAGAGTAAGAGAACTCTTACCACTTGAACTAACTCTTATTCTGAAATTCGGGTTTTTATTTAGTCGGGGTAGCTTTAACTCCCAACTTGATGGTTAGAGCCCAACTTTAGTAAGACAATATGAGTGGGTAAATGGATAAATGAGTAACGAGGCCAAGTTTAAGGATTTGGAGTAAATTGAATACTCCGTAGAAAATAGGAGCATTGCAACCAAAGAGTGGGACACTATCCTGCAAAGAGACTTTCTTCTGTGGCATTCTTGATCTTCAAGGGAACCCTTGCTTGTCCTGCCAGTCTGGCACCCCACCCCATCTTCTGTGGATTAGATGTTGCCTCTAATATATGGCAGGATATACGTCCTCATTAGGGAATGTAATTTTCTATATTTTTCCAGGGTAAGACGGTCATCGCACTCGAATTTCCACTTATGTTATGTACATACATGCAGAGTTTATGAGTTTGTCACACGGTTTTTTTTGGACTACCAATTTGTTTCAATACGAAATTTTACTTGACGTTGTACGAATTTTTTACTTAAGACGTCAAGCGATACCAACTTGTAATGCAACGGATTACAAACCATTTGAATGAGTTGAAGAACAATGCATTTGTAAGTTGTAACTCGTAAGAAGAGATCCAAACTTCTAATCTAAGACGGCTTTAATTTTACAAGAGATTATAATAAAGGTGAAAATGAAAGAAGGAAGTGAGACGTTTTAAGTTAAGACGGTCTCAATATCCGTTTACGCCCGTAGGTTGTATTTTGAATAATGAAGGAGTACAGTTCAAGTACCAAATGATATACTCCATGAATCCATGATTGAGCTAGTGTGTGTGTCTGTGTGTGTATATACTCTACGATTCCCACAATAATAAAGCAACAAGATGCATATAACTATATAAGATGCATTCTAGTGACTAGCTAGCTAATAGTAGATTAGTAGTACACAGCCTATTTCATGCAATCAAACACACTCAAAACCAAACACCGCAAACATCAATTCTAAAAGACTAGTTCCTATCAATTTCCCATCTTTAATCATTTTACACAATACAACAATATAGCGTATACATTTTAAATTTATCACTCAACATTGCATAAAACCGACAAATACATAATCACATAATCACACAATCACACACGTATTAACCTCAAAACTAATCAAATCACAACTATAAAATACAAAACCATCAATCAATTATTTTGTAGAAAACTTAAACCTCAATAAATAGTAAAGAAACGTCATTCCAAAAACCCCTTCATCACTTGCAACAACCTAGATGTATGAAACAAGAAATAATACACACCCTCCATATCAACACAAAATCAATGGAACTTTTAGGTAACCAGCAAAGTTATCCAAGCTCCCTTTTTGTTTTGTTTTTTCCTTAGTAGTCTCCCTTAATAGACTTAATAAAATTGACCCGATCTAAATAACCGACCTAACACGAGTCTATTGACCCAACCCAATATAACCTTACCCGAATGTTCATTCTTGTCAACCGATTACTATCCATAAATACCTTGATTATAGTTGACTGGAAATTGACCCAAACCAAAATGACCTGGCCACGCTCGGACTTTTGCAAATTGTAAATTGGCCCGACCTAAATCTACCGACCCTATTAACTTGTTTGTCAGATATGTTTAAGACGGATATACCCAATTAACCCGACCCGAACTAGTCCCGAAATTTTTTAAGATAAATTTGGACTACCTACTAATTCCAAATAACGACAAAAACAAGTTGCTTTATCTCTCCAATAAAATAATCACCTCACTCTCACTCCAACCTCACTTCCCCTCACACTCTTTTCCTCCCTCCTCACTTTCTTCATTCTCAACCAAACCCAAAATAATTCAAACCAAAAATGCGTGTTCTTCATCTACTCTTCCTTCTTCTTCTTCTGCTTCATACAAGCTTCATCAATGGTGGAAGGATACTCCCAGAATATAAAGCCCTCTTAGGCATCAAATCCACCATTACATCCGACCCACAACACACTCTCTCCACTTGGGTACCCACTACCAACCACTGTACTTGGTCCGGTGTCACGTGCTCCAAAAACACCGTCGTTTCACTCGATATCTCTAACAATAACCTCACCGGAACTCTTTCTCCTGACATCGGGTTCTTAAAAAACCTCGTTAACCTCACCGTCGCCGCCAACTCGTTTTCCGGCGAGATTCCGGCGAGTATCTCTCTCCTCACCAACCTCCGTACCCTCAACCTCTCTAACAATATCTTCAACGAAACGTTTCCTCCATCGTTATCCTCCTTAAAAAACCTCGAAATACTCGACCTTTACAACAATAACTTGACGTGCCCACTTCCGGTGGAGGTGGCGTCATTGCCGGAGCTACGTCACCTTCATCTCGGCGGAAACTACTTCTCCGGCGAGATCCCGAAAGAATACGGTACATGGAAGAAGCTACAATATCTCGCGGTTTCCGGAAACGAGCTTTCCGGAACCATTCCCAAAGAACTCGGGAATATGACGAGCTTGAGAGAACTCTATATCGGATATTACAACGCATACACCGGCGGCATCCCACCGGAGATCGGTAACTTAACTAATCTCGTCCGTTTCGACGGCGCAAACTGTGGAATCTCCGGCGAGATTCCGGCGGAGTTGGGGAATCTTAAGAATCTAGATACTTTATTCCTTCAAGTCAACACTTTATCAGGAACTATCCCAACTGAGCTGGGACAGTTAAAGCTGTTAAAGTCGTTAGATTTGTCGAACAATGTACTTTCCGGCGAGATACCTGACTCGTTCGCCGGACTTAGTAACCTTACCTTACTTAACCTGTTTCGTAACAAGTTACACGGAGCGATTCCTGAGTTCGTCGGCGATTTACCGGAGCTTCAGGTGTTACAGCTATGGGAGAATAATTTTACCGGTAGTGTGCCGGAAAAGTTAGGGAGTAACGGTAATTTAAAGTTTCTAGATCTTTCGTCTAACAAACTTACCGGTAAGCTGCCTGAGAGTTTATGCAACGGTAATAAATTACAAACCCTAATTGCATTAGGTAATTTTTTATTTGGGAAAATCCCGGAGAGTTTAGGGAAGTGTGAGTCATTAGCGAGGATCCGAATGGGGGAGAATTTCTTAAACGGGTCGATTCCAGAAGGATTATTCGGGTTACCGAAGTTGACCCAGGTTGAGCTTCAGGATAATTTATTAACGGGTGGGTTTCCAGATACTAAGGAGTTTGTTGCTGTTAATTTGGGTCAGATTTCGTTATCGAATAACCAGCTTTCTGGTCCGCTTCCGGGTTCAATTGGGAATTTTTTGGGTGTTCAGAAGTTGATGTTGGATGGGAATAGGTTTTCGGGGGCGATTCCGGTGGAGATTGGGAAGTTGAAGCAGTTGTCTAAGGTTGATTTTAGTAGTAATAAGTTTTCGGGGGCGATTCCGGGGGAGATTAGTGAGTGTAAGTTGTTGACTTATGTTGATCTTAGTAGGAATCAATTGTCTGGGGATATACCTAAGGAGATTACTGATATGAGGATATTGAATTACTTGAATATTTCTCGAAATCATTTGACTGGTAATATTCCTGCATCGATTTCTAGCATGCAAAGTTTAACTTCTGTCGATTTTTCGTATAATAATTTCAAGGGATTAGTCCCCGGAACTGGGCAATTTAGTTACTTTAATTATACTTCCTTTGTCGGTAATCCAGACTTATGTGGACCGTATTTGGGTCCGTGTAAGAACGGGTTGTTGGATAGTCCTCACCCTGCTCATGTTAAGGGGTTGTCTGCTTCACTGAAGCTGCTCCTGGTTATTGGGCTTTTGGTCTGTTCTATTGCGTTTGCTGTGGCAGCTATCATCAAGGCGAGGTCTTTGAAGAAGGCGAGTGAGTCTCGGGCGTGGAAGCTGACTGCTTTCCAGCGTTTGGATTTCACTGTTGATGATGTGTTGGATTGTTTGAAGGAGGATAATATTATTGGAAAGGGAGGAGCTGGGATTGTTTACAAGGGTGTGATGCCAAATGGTGATAGTGTGGCTGTTAAGAGGTTGCCTGCAATGAGTCGAGGGTCATCTCATGATCACGGGTTTAATGCCGAGATTCAAACCCTAGGGAAGATTAGGCATAGGCACATTGTTAGGTTACTTGGGTTTTGCTCAAACCATGAGACAAATCTGTTGGTGTATGAGTATATGCCTAACGGGAGCTTAGGAGAGGTGATTCATGGCAAGAAAGGAGGTCATTTGGTGTGGGATACCAGGTATAACATTGCAGTCGAGGCGGCCAAGGGGCTCTGTTATCTCCACCATGACTGCTCACCGTTGATTGTTCATCGCGATGTTAAGTCCAATAACATCCTTTTGGATTCGAGCTTTGAGGCTCATGTTGCTGATTTCGGCCTAGCCAAGTTCTTGCAGGATTCTGGCACTTCTGAATGCATGTCTGCCATTGCTGGTTCCTATGGATACATTGCTCCAGGTATGATGATGCTTATTCATAATCTTACTTTTCATCGATTTTGTTTGATAAATATTTAGATTGTTGCATAATTACTCTGTCAAATATGTTGAATTTGTGAGGTTACATTATATGAAAAATGCCTAAATGAGAAATGGTTGTTCATATGGTCCAGTCACTTTGCTTATGCTTTACAGAATGCTCTTGTTTCATACTTTCATACATAGTTCCCCTATTGAACGTACATTATATGCTTGTTAGAACTTTAATAGCTAATGAGAAGGGTCATTGTGTACTTGTTAGCGGTTATTTCCGACAAACCGAATCATCCATATTTATTACTAACTTGCAAACGAACAAGAATCTTGATTTGAAGGACCTTGTATCTTATGTGGAGCTTTAGTTTTGGTTGTTCAAGCATCTAATCACACCGATTTTGCTAATTTCACGCAGAGTACGCTTACACCTTGAAGGTTGATGAGAAAAGTGACGTCTACAGCTTTGGCGTGGTACTCTTGGAACTCATAACCGGCAGAAAACCAGTAGGAGAATTCGGAGACGGGGTCGACATTGTCCAATGGGTGAGAAAACTGACCGACGGTAACAAAGAAAGAGTCCTCAAGGTCTTGGATCCAAGACTCTCTTCAGTTCCTATCCACGAGGTCATGCACATGTTCTACGTTGCCATGCTTTGTGTCGAGGAACAGGCAATCGGACGACCCACAATGAGGGAAGTAGTTCAAATCCTCCTAGACATCCCGAAACCACCCAACGCCAAACAAGGCGACTCATCCCCTTCCGACTCACCTCAACAAAACACCGACATTACAAGCTCTCCATCAAACACCAACCACGACTCCAACCCCCAAAACCCGTCAACAACACCAACCTCCCCACCACCCGATCTCCTTAGCATTTAGTGTTATATCTCGATTTAGCCGTCCGTCTCTATCAAGAATCAATGAATTGTGAGTAGCTTGAATTTCAGGGTTTGCTAGGTAGATTTGTTGGTGCTAACTTTTAAGGGTCTTTAATATTGTGGGTTCATCATTTTCTTCCTACTTGGTAGTTTTTATTGTACATACAGTTGTGTCATTGTGTGTGTGTATTCGTTCAAGTTGAATAGTAAGCAAGCTTCCAATATTTTAGTGTCAACTTCATCAACAACTGTTTATTATTACCCTTGCAGTGCTTCTCCATTGTTCGACAGGAACTTGCGCTCTGAGACGGTCCCCTTGTAAAAAATCACTCATCACTCATTTATTAATAGCTACTATAAATGAATGGTTTTTTACCGTCTTATTCTAGAATTTGCGGTTTAATTTTGCAGCAAATACTGCTGGGTTTTTTACTGCTCTGAATTACTTACTAATAGTACAAGTACAGCTGAATTTGGACAGAGTAAAAATGTGGACGACACTCGGAAAATCATAATGAGTCAGTCGACTGTACGATTATTTGAGGGGTTGTAATAAAGATTGGTCATTTTCTTCAAGGTGGAGTCGTTGAAACTCTTTTACTAGCACAGCTGTAGTTTGAACATTGATTTTTTTGTACTTTAGTCTTGTTTTTTAATCTTGGTTAGTGCTTACCCATTTCCATGTTGGTCCATGCATTATTGATTATGATTTTGTTTTTCACCTTTTGGTTTGATTGAGATTTTCACTTTGTTTGATGAGACCCCCCCACGCTAAAACCTCTTGAATTCTTTGTTTGTATAGTTTTGACTCGATTATCGAGTCAAGAGGTGTCGAGTCTTGATTCACATCGAGATAAAATGAAAGTATTGTTGGGTTCAAATCCTGGAAAATGCAAAGTGATAAAATTAAGGAGGAAGAGTTTTGCCGCCTAATGATCCTATTCGGCTCAAATTCAGATTAATCTGGAGTATTCTGTAGTTATGCTTCTACTCAAGTACTCGTGTGTCATGTACACTCGATAGATGACTGTGTGTGCCTCGATGGGTATATAAAACGGATATATTATACATCCCATCCTTGGGCATTACTAATCAATGTTCATTGTTAACAAGACTACATAAGTGGTTTTGGATTCATTTCAAGCTTATAAGAGTCGTAAATACGACTTTATCCGTGCTCAGTTCAGCTAACTTCAGTTCAATTCAGCTTATGTTACCTCTATTCATTTCAGCAAACTTCAATTCAGTTCAACCTATTTCAGATCAATTCAGTTCAATTCAGGTTCATTGAGTCTGAAAGAATGGTTTTATTACTTAATTAAGATGATTAAAGAGGTAAAGAAGGGTCAATAAAAACAAAAAAGGATGATAAGCCCAAGAAGAACGGTAATTAAGAGTAGCATGTTATGGGGGAGAAGAGTGATTAAAGTTGGAAAGCAGTGCCATTCAAAAACCAAGACAGTGGGGTTGTGTATGTTCCCCTTGAAAAGATTATGAATTGAGATAAATTGAAGACTCCTTTGCCTTTGGGGCACTTTCATTTAGGGTTCTTTCTTAATAAAGGTGTCCAACTTGTTGCTATGGTACACTATGTATTGTATAGTCAACAACACCCTCGTATCTCTTCAATTACTTTTATTCCATCTTGCAATCTCAATCTTTATTTCATTTCTTTCAATAATTAATGCTACCAAATTTTTCTATGTACCAAATTTATGTAGGACAATGACCCAAATTAATCAATTGTTCACAATAATACTGTATTTTATATGACCCTATGTTTTATTATGTTTCATAATCTCTTTTCATTTTTAAGTCTAAGTCTGTTGTGACTTTTATGATTGTCGTATAATAAAGTAAGAATTTATGTTTATATAAAAGTCAAGCTCTTGTTTTTTAAAGACTATGTTATTTCTTACTTAATTTCAACTCATTTGAGTTTTAACATCTATTCAGTTTAGTGTAGCTCAATTCAGCTTTTAATCAATTTTGTTAGCTTATTTCTTCACAAATTAACCCATACTTCAGCCTCATTCAATTTAGCTCAGCTCAATCAGGTCAATTCAGCTTTTTTCGGACAAAAAAAAAAAAGCCAAATTTTATATGTGAGTAAATGTTAGGAAATGTATATATTCCATGAACTTTTTTTATGGCAAGTCTCGAGAAACTCCCTCTCACTAAATTAATTAGAGATAACCAATGAATAAACTAAAAACTAATTAAAAATAAAAAGATAAATATTAAATAAAAATGATAACTCCCTATTATGAGAGAGGTCTCTCATTAACATAAATGAGAGACTACTCTCTTAAGAATTTGTTTATTTTTTTTTCCAAAATGAAATTTATTGTTGCAAATACAACAATCTTTCTCTTAGTAATATAATGAGTATATATATTTATTTTTAATAAAATCGAGAACTTTTTACTTAAGTTCGCCTAAATTTGCTCTAAGTTATAGAATGGCCCTTAAATGCCACCATTCAAGGAGGTTTAAGGATGCACGATAATTAATTGCTCTAAGTAGACATTTAATGATATCATAATTGTATTGTATTTAGCAAACAAAACATTTAAAGGATAACTAGTTTTGTGACCCGTGAAAAATTACGGGTGTCATTTAAAGTTATGTTTTTAAGACATTTCTTTTTATCTATTGTACATCATTTTACATCAACTCATGTTAGTGACTCAGTGAGTACGAGTGATGATATTTGGTGTTGTGTTAATGCTAATAGGTTTGTCTAGTAAAATCTAAATAAACACGCACTAATGAAAGTAGGAATACAATGATATATAATCCAACTAAATTAGTGAGGTAACATACTAATTAATTGAGCGTTAAATGATACTCCGTACATGATACGGATTTAGTAAATAAACATATTATTTCTATGGTCGTTGTCTCTTCGATATCCAGAGTCATAACCCCGAATTATTGTCATGTATTAGTTAAAATAGGAAATCTCCCAAAAAAAATTATAAGAAAAATTTGAGAAACATGTTAACTCATAAAAATTCACATACTTGTAAGTTTCCATTTTTCATGTCTTTGAGAAACATGTCTTTCTCCTGAAATTTATCAATTATACATACAAAATAGTAATTATGCCAAATTAGATGCTCATGAAATACAATAAAACATTATTAAATGAGAGTAAATGATTATAATGGAAATTAAAAGAAAACATGAGAAAAACAAATGAGCTTTAGGATGATACAATAAAAATTTATGTATATTGTTATGCTTATGAAATGAACATTATCATCTCGAGATAAAGAAAGAAAAAAAATAGGAATTAGGAAGTCATAATTTCATGAAAGTTTTAAAGGTAAACTAAAAATATGAATCATTATAAAGGAATTTGAAAAATGAGTTATATGGAGAAAGAAGATGAAAAATGTAGTTAAAAGTTAATGGTGATTTGAATAAGGTATTCAAGTGGAGGGAGATAAAAAGTTTATTACCWTTATTAGTTTTTTATAAGATTATAATTGTAAGAATATTAGGGGAATTATTTAAAATAAAATAGGATAAGAGTTGCATATGACTTGTTTGAAATCACATGGTTATGTCACTTAGCTTATCACTTAAAAATGTGCGTAATGTTAGCTTTTTCATATTATTGTATATGTTTCACGTTATGTTGTCAATAATTAAATAATCAATAAAAATTAATGGATTCAAATAATATCTTGTGAAATAAATTTTAATGGTTTATCTAGCCTTTTATATATATTGCATATATTTTTTATTATTTATACATTTAATTATAATTCCATATTATGCTATCAATATTTAAACAATCAATAAAAGTTAATAAATTATTGTATTTTAAAAATTTCATGTCAATGTGAACCCTTCAATCTTACCTTTTCATTTAATTATATTTATTTATTGATGAGTGAATTAAATTAATGTCATGTAATAATAAATTTATAATCCATGTCACATTAAAAATTTGACATGTCACATTAAAATTTGCCATGTCACATTTAAATTTGTCATTTTAGTTACCTTTTTTAATTTATATAGATATAGATTTAAATTTGTCATTTTAGTTACCTTTTTAATTTATATAGATAGATAGATTTGTCATTTTAGTTACTCTTTTAATTATATTATATAGATATAGATATAGATGAATAGAAATACATTAAGTAATCAATAAAAAATGAATAGAAATTATTAGGATTTAAAATTGCCAAGTGGAATTAAATTGAATGCTAATGCCATGATGAAATTAAATTAAATGCTTTAGTCTAGCCTTTTAATTATATAGTATAGATTGTATTGTATTTAGCGTTGATATCATAACTAGTATGGATCCCGCGCATGCATGCGCGGTATTTTTAGATCTTTTAGTTTATAATGTATTATTTRTAGATTTAAAATTGACATATTATTAGTCTTTCATATTTTAATATGAGGATAAACAATTGAAATGAAAACTAATTAAAAGAAGGAATTGAATAAAGTCCTGAAATGATTATTTTAATAAAATAATTTTCTTAAATAATTTTAAAGACTTTTTTGTCATGGAATTAATAATAACGATTCATAATTTTTTTATACGAATTAAGTACATGGTAATTTTTTTTTTTTTTTTTTTTTTTACGAAACTAATAATATCAATTTATCGGTTTTTCTTATACGGATTTTAGATTTATACCAGTTTTGTTTAATTTCAATTAAAAGATTATTATTTAGTTAAAAAAAATAAAGATTATAGCTTAATTAAAAGATAACAATTTAATAAAAATGGAGTCTTATTTCCTTATTTAGCCAGATTCCTTTTGGAGGGAAAACATTGGGAATTTTTATTCTGTTAGTAGTAGGGGGATTTTTAAATGTCTCTTTGACTCTTAGACATGTAAAGAGACATTTGAAATTTTTAGTTAAAATTTTCGAATATTTTCGAGGTCTCCTTGTAATATTATCCTTTCACCCTCGTTCGTTGGCTTAAATTCCTGGCACCGCTATTATGTATTAGTGTTTGCCGGTTGGAGGTAGTTTGTAAAGTAGTTGTAATAATAAGCTGCTAGGGAACTAGGAATAGTAGCTTACTACTTGTATTGGTGAGTTGATTTTAGTCACTTTTTAAAATTTGTATAACTTTTATACCTCGTAGAGAAAATATTGAAAGTGAAATGAAAATGTGTTGGACCTAATCACCCTCCTAAAGGATAGCACTAACAAAATTAAAGCATAAAAGTGAGAATGACGGAGATATCCTAATGTAACTTTTTCAAAAGTAGCAACATGTAGGAGTATCACTTGTAATTATTTGCACATGGTGTATGTGTATTGTTTATGGGAATAAGTAGGGTTAATAAGATAATCATACTTGTGTATGCTTTCCTATCTAACCGGAGCAAAGTTATCTGAATGGATTGAAACTGTTTCACCCTCTTTTTTTTACTTAATTTCTTCTCATTTTAGTTCAGTTTAGCTCTATTCAATTTAGTTTAGTTTATTTTAACTTCATTCAGAACAGTTCAGCTCTTCTCTTCACAAATTAACTCTTACTTCAGTTCAGTTCAGTTCAGTTCAGCTCCAATAAGTTCAGTTCAGTTCCATTAAATTTAGTTCAGTTCAGTTCAGACAATTTCAGTCCAAAAAAACAGGGCCTTTGAACTAAACTGAATTGAATTTAATGGAGCTGAACTGAACTTAATGGATCAGAGCTAAACTGAGGCCTTATTCCTTTGGACTGAAACCATCTGAACTGAACTGAACTTAATAGAGCTGAACTCTGAAATAAGGAGTTAATTTGTGAAAAGAAAAGTTGAACTGAACTGAACCGAATGAAGCTGAACTGAATAGTAGAACTTAACTGAAATGAAATTAAGTCCAAAAGAACAGAGTCTGAACTGAATTGAAGTAAGAGTTAATTTGTGAAGAGAAGAGTTAAAATGAACTGAACTTAATAAAGCTAAACTGAACTGAAATGAGCTGAAATTAAGCCAAAAGAACAAGGCCTTAATTCCACCAAAATTGAACTATGCTTCCATATTTATTCGGAGCAAAGTTCAATTTATTTTGTTCTATACTCCCTCTAATATTTTAAACCTGTGTATATTGTTTTTGTGCAATTGTAATATATGTTCATATCATAATCTTAAAACGAGTTTAAATAAGATAGATTATAGAAAAATAGAATGTTTTGAAACTAACCAAAAAAACCCTAAAACATCTATTTAAATAGAGACCGATGAGCACATAGCTTAACTAGAGGTCTTAAATTAAAATCATGGAAATGTATCACTCTTAAAACTCATAAAAAAAGCTTTATGGCTTAGTAATCCTACCCATCTTGAATCCAAACTAAAACAAATGATATACAACACACAAAAAATCATGCGCACTCACTCAACCCATTTTAATCTTAAAATCAAGGCAAATTCTCATTTGTGACGGAAGGTATCCGTCACAAATGAGAAGACGGGTACCATTTTGTGAGACAAAATGCCCAAATAGAGGAGAGAGAAAAGCAAGTGGGGGTGCCCCCACCGTGTCCCCCTATTTGTTTTGTGAATGACATTATCCGTCTTCGGATCCGACCCGTCACAAGGAAGACGCTTTTTAAAATCAAATCTACTCATCTTATAAAAAAAAAAAAAAATCAATGTAGCACAATTGATAGTCCATAGTTGAAAAGAACACGATCCAAATACGAGTAACTCCTATTATTAAATTACTTATTAAATTATTAAATTGAAAAGGTTCACCAACAGACAAACATCAAATCCGTGATTAACACTCACCATTAACACTTTGATTAACTATCAACAGCTGATAGCTGATCTTTATTTTTATCTCTTGATGATATCCTCTTCTTTTCGTAACTCCTCTTCTGTTCCAAATTAATTGTAACTCCTATTTTTTTCATCACGATTAAATTGTCCCCTATTTTATTGAGAAGTAAATTGTCGCTCCTCCGTCTTTGTCAATATCATACTATTATAAACAGTGAATCGACATCGGCACAACAAATGCCCAACACGAGGTATCGACGCTTCCGCACAACAACTTATAAACATACAAAATTTTACCTATATGGCATATGGATTAGACCAGTTTTAAAATTAAAAGGGATGTAATGATCATAAATGAGACGACCTTGATGAAATTGTTGTCCACAAATTCTCATTGAAGACGACACTATCCGTCACAAGCTGAAAACGGATAGTGCCCCTATCCATAATCTATGGGGTGCTTCATTTTCCCCCACCCGCCCTTTCACTTGTCTTATTGTGAGAGGGGCACTATTCATTTTCAGCTTGTGACAGACTGTTGGTTAGAAAGCTTTGATTATTGTGGTATATCCTAAACTCCATGACACAAACCAAATAGACTTAGGGATAGCACTCCACTCAGAAGTAAACTATATGTATGGTGAAGCCATTGATTGTTCACTGTCATTTGATCATACACTGTTTTGTGAAATTTGAAAATATACTCTCCGATTTGACTACCTACGCCTTTTGATTTGACACACCAACCTGGCCATGCAATTAGACGGAATAGAATTACTGGAGTTGCTGTTAATTCCATTGAATTTTACGGGTGGAAGTTGCTCATTTAATAAACCTCTAATTACTTTACATTTCAATTTATATGTCGAAAATAAATTTTAAACAAACATACGGAATTGAATGACAAAATATTAACATTGAACCGTAGACTTAATCATAATGCGATAAGGTGTGAGTGCTTGACATGGTATCTAACCCTAATCTTTCACTTTCTTGTATGTATAGACTATATAGATTAAATTTATATTAGCGACAAAAATGTTACCTCGAGTTAGAAATATGTTTGTAGGATTAAATCGATCGTTCATATTTCATACCGAGTATATAATATATAATTTCGGTTATCTTTAAATCAATCTCAGTAACAACACAATGTTCAATTTTGTAATTGATTTGAGTATCATTTATGGAAGTTGGATTGACACCTAATTTTCTGTGTTTTATGATTGATAGATCGCTGCAATGCTATGTAGGCGAAGTGCCGTGGGAAGACATTCAAGCATCAGACATAAATCGTGTAGCAGGCACAATCTAATCCTATTTTGCAGCATTTATGGAGGTTGAAACTAGGTACAAATCCGATGTACTACGCTACGCATTATTGGGACTATCCGAGCCTGGAGAATTCCATCCTGTGCCTGCAGATCGGACCTAAATGCATGCTAACTATCGTCGACAAATTATTTCACATGGTTGACTTTTGTTAATGACTTTCTTTTTCAGACTTCTCTTGAATGTTTTCTACCAACGATTAAATAGATTATATTTTGTCATCAACCATTGATATGCATTCATCAGCAAATGGATCAATTTGTACTTAAGAGATGGGGTTTTTAAATCTATGATGTCCAAACTTACACAAATAGTTTTAATTTTATACCAGAATTATAACAAAACTTCTATAGTACCACCGTGCCTAAAACGAGAAAATGTAAACACAAATATTTATTTTACATTATTGTTTATAGGTTTTTTTTTATAACTACTCCTAACCATAAACATCACTTTTGTAATTGCTCCCTACTTAAACAAATTTTAAAAACCGCTACCTTAATCTTTATACATGTTAGAATTTGCTTCAAAAGTCAGTTCTCATTGTTGTTCTTCTTCCTCTTTCAAGCTCACTAACCCAACAATTATCTCTATTTTGATGATTCTACTCTCAGTAACTTAATAAAAAGAGGGGCATATTAGTTTTTTCATGTTTCAGGCACCCGAGAATTGACTTTTGAAGCAAATTCTAACACAAGTGAAGATTAGGGTAGTAGTTTTTAAAATTTTATTAAGTAGGGAGTAATTACAAAAGTGAAGTTTATGGCTGAGAGTAGTTACCAAAACACCCTTGTTTATATAATCTAATACGGAGTACTTTATAATGATATTTCCCACGATATTTTAAATTATCTCATAGTACATTCTCTTCAATTAATTCGTTTTATAAATTATCTATATATATGTTAAGAATTTTTTTTTTGGTTAAAACATATGTTAAGAATAATTGTGACTTATTGAGTAGTATTAGGGAGTGCTTATTATAAACCTAGAATTAGCAGATAAATGGTAAAATCGGCCACCTATTTTCTAAGTATAAATTATTTGCCAACTCCAAGGATATGTTAATCCAAGAAAGAAAAGACATAATCCGCATTTTTACGTTTGGTTCACGAGATCTAGATCAAATAACTATTATTTTCAACCTTGAATCCTCGATCAATTACGTCTATAACAAATCCAAACACATAAATCAAACATTAGTTCATCTTCTTTCCTTTGTCTTATTGCTTATTAACCCCAGAATTAAGAATATTTGTTGTGGAGCAAGTGAGCAACTTACGTAGCGTATGTGAATCATTTACCCGTCCAAATTTACCTCATTCAATTCGTTGTAAGGTGTCGTTTGATTGCCCCATTAAAAGTGGGTGAGTTGAGAATTCACGTGAATTGGAAAAATGGAGGTTGTTTGTTTGCCCAAAATCACGTGAATTGCATTTTTCCAGGAGTTTCCAATTCCTCCATTATGGAGGAGTTTAATTACCTAGTCTCCCCTAGGTAATTGGAAACTCCCGCATAAATCCAACTCCCGGATGCCAACCAAACAAGTTTTGGGCAATTCACCTGTTTTGTAAAATTATGGGAAATGAATTCCCGTATGGCAACCAAACGAGGCCTAATAAGTAATTTTGATTCACTAGGCAACAGTTGTCTTCTCTACTCAGTAAAACAAATAGAAAAAGACGTTTGCGATGATAAAAAATCACAACCTAACAAAAATATTAATAAATCTTAAACTTAAAATGGCTAAAACAAGGTCAAATATGTTAGATAAGACTAAATTGAACTAAATTAAAATTTGTTGAAAATCTGAAATGAATACATCTGAAATAAGTTGAGCTGAATAAAAGTTAAAACTAAGGCGAAAATATCAGGACCAATTATTATTTAACCTGTTTTAAACGTAAGAACATATCAGTCTTAATAGAGACCAATTGGAGAAAAAAAAAGTTTGATGAGATTCAACCTAGTAAAATTGAGACCAGCTGTAATAACTTGAATTGGCTGGCCTTTGCATGGAAAATCAATCCCATCCATCTTTTTGGACTTGTCATTATGGAAGAATACACTCTCACTTTGTTTCGATTGTCTTTCCATGGACATTCAACAACTTTTTTTTAGAATCATTAACCCTCTAATTTCGCTAATATGCATGGCCCATTACGCACTAATAAGTTTTGGAGATCTCATTAAGTTCTATGTTAATGTACGTGGTTGTATCCGTATAGACTGTAGTGTGTATTAAACCCAATTAGATAGTTAAAATTGTATTTCCTCCGTCTCGGTCAATTGTTGTCATTTGATTTTGACATAAAAACCAACGAAAAAGGAGGGAGTTAATTACTAAATGGCAAGTCGACCAAATTGCGTGTGAATGATCAAATTGTTTATCAAGTTCATTCTTAAAATAGAAATAACAACAGAGACACCCAAAATGAAATAGGACTACAAATAATCAGGACAGAGGGTGTGACCGTGTGACAGTAGGCTTAAGTTTCTAGGGTTAGAGTTTGTAAACCCTATATACTTAAACGGTTCAACCTACTGCCACCCTATTTGGTAACCCTAGATCTTAGTCTTATACGATACAGTATATTGGAACATAACATATCCCGTAATACACACCCATAAGAATGGGAGAGATTAAAGGAGTAAAGCTACTCTCTATTGCCTTAAAAGTAATGGATGGTCCATTACATTTAATATATCTATCTAGACCGTCGAGAAGGAGTGATCTCGACATCTCGTACCCTATTTGTTTTACCCGTGATAAATTCATATTATATATTATTTCACATACACATCATTATCAAAGTGATCTCGTTTTAGGATAATATCTAGACTGTTGAGAAGAAGTTTTTTTTCATTTTTAAGTACAACCGTTGAGTTGAAATAATGAAGAGGATCCAAATTGAAATTAAACATTACATAAGCAAAGAACCTTCTCGGACAAATAGAATCAGACTTGCATGGGTAAAACCGTAATACAAGTATGAAGGACAGTTTCACACGAGAGGGTAAAAAGATGATCAAGTAGAGACACATTAAAGTATATGGATGTTTGGTTAAAGCCTTGTAAAAGGTTTAAATTTGACAGGGAGAGCGTGAAAGAGAGGACGAGGGTCGAGATAAAGAGTTTCAATCTTTGGAAAAGAATAGGGAAAAAGGAATATAAAGGTAATAATAATAATAATCATAATAATAATTAATAAAGCTGCGTAATTGATTCTACTCTTCTAGGAATGAGGATTATGAAATGAATAATAATATGAAATTGGTACTTTGAACAATAAAATTTACCCAAATTCTCATTGAAAATGGGTACTATTCGTCACAAGCTGAATACGGATAGAACCCCTTTCCCAATATGCAAGTGACACCAACCATGAGGTGCTCCATTTCCACCCCACTTGCCCTCTCACTTGCGGACACTATCCTTCTTCAACTTGTGAAGGATAGTGTCCGTCACAAGTAAGACGCTTTGTAAAATTTAACCTTCTTGAAGGGCCCGGGTGGTTTAATTGTCAAATATTTTAATTGATCGTTGGTTAAAATGAGTACAAAGTTAGGCCGGTAAATGAACAGAGATGATTTTTCAAACCTTTGAAAATGGTACAGTCGAAGTGTCGAATTCATCTCGAGCTGTAGCCGAGCTTATCCAGATCTGAGTCAATCCCGAACCTAGCAAGACTCAAATTAAAAGCTCGTTAGAGCTCGCTTTTAATTTTTTTTAGTATGGCAATTTTGATATTTGTAAATTACTCCCTCCACTACTGGTGGTTTGGCTATAACTAGCGTTGCATAGTACATAAGATGCTCACAAAACGGAGCATAGGCCATACTCATAGGGGTTACTTAGTTACGTAAACAGTGGATTAACAGTGATTAAAATGCATCTTAGTCAATAAAAGGAAATAAAGATGGTATGTGGCCATGTGGGTAATGGGCTAAAGGCAATTTTAGAGTCTGCAATGGGCCCGTCCATTTCATGTGCATAACCTTTTAAATATCCAATGTCAATATGTCATCCAACTATGTAAGTATGTATGTGCCTAAGTGGTGGTAGGTTGTAGACTTGTAGGACACAACTATCATACCACCCACAATCTTAACCAACCTAAAATATACCGTATCAATATAAATATCTCATGAAGGATATATTCGTTAAAAGCTTGTGACGGGAGAATTCTAACCCACATGTTAGTTAAGACAAAAATTAGAGTGCTTAGAGAATCACAAATGATTTGTCTTTATTTATTCATGTGAGTTTTATTTTACCTGTTATAAACTTTTGATAAATATTATCCGTCACAAATGAAAATTTGTGAAGATATATAGCCTACTAATATAGAATTGTGAGAAAGAAAATGAAAATATTAATTGAGTGATAATAATTTCAATTTTAGTAATCTATTTATGTTGTTTTGTTTATAAAATACAAAGCCGAAAAGATATTTTAGAGATAAACAGTGGCGGAGCCAGGATTATAACTTGTGATGGGTATTGTCCGTCACAAATGAGAATTTATGAAAATATATAGCCTATGACTTGTGAGAAAATAAAAATAAAAATGTTAATCGAGTAATAATAATTTCAATTTTAGTAATCTATTTATGTAGTTTTGTTTATAAAATACAAAGCCTAAAAGATGTTTTTAGAGACAAACGAGCTCAGTTTGTTTAGAAAGTTATTGAACTTAGTTATAAAAAGCTAACTTTAATAATTTTATAAAATTAACTCGGGTAGTTTTACGAAAAAAATTGTGAAATTTTTATCTGGTTTTAAATAGGCTGATTTTAGAACTTTTTTCACTTTAAACACCGGTTTTACGAATCTTTATATTAACTTGATATTTTTACAAATGAATTCAGTAACGATTTTAGCCTCCACTTTAGTGTTATTGAGATTCTATGATTTCATTTTCTCTCTTGGTTCTTCCTAATCATATTTAGGATATTTGAAAAAAAAAACGTACTACTCTATATAAGATATGGTAAGAATGACATGCATGCATTACAAAAAGTGAATCCACTAAGAATTAGGGGCGGACCCATGGGTTGTTTCAATGATCAGAAATGCAGAATCTCCCTATCAATTACGCAGTTAGGCACTTATTTCTTGTGAAAGTGACCCAACTTTGGATCCATTCAAAGTTGCTAACAATTATTAGTATGGTTCCTTGGTCTATTACACAGATTAGTCAAGGACATTGTTGAGGGGTAACCATTTGCATTTATAGCATTATGTTGTCCTTCTTTTATACACATGCTTCTTGTTTCCACTCACATTCATAATTTTATATGCTTTGCTTTCACATCTTATTCTACGTCTTTAGCCAATTCTTAAAGTTTCTTTTCTCATGTTTTGTTCTATTGCAAAGAAATATCCCGTTCAGCGGTTTATTAAGGTATAAGATCATTGTTTGATTCTTAACCATCACGTTAAGGTATTTATTGAGATCGGTTTCTTACATGGTATCGGAGTTAGCATGATCAAATGGTCAAAGATTCAAAATTAAAATTCTATTAGAACATAATTCACAAATGAACACCCAATGACTATGTGTCTATATCTATATACACACTATATACAGTACAATACAAATAAGATGAATACCTAAATGCCACAAATGTGATGGAGCATTGATCATGTTAGGGAGAAACCAACAAATCTTGTTTAGCTTAAGAGATAAGAAGTTATACGTGAGAGGAGTAGCAGCTCGCAAGTTCCCTACTCAGTCCTCTCCTTTGTTCCGGTCATTTTTTTTATTTGCTACTTGTATTAGGATATTTACATATCTTATTTCCTAATATTTGCATTTCCCATTTTCATCTTAACTCTTATGTAGAAATTGATTTTGTTCGGAGTACAAAGTGATTTTTTCTCCTTTAATCCTTTTTAAAGCACTCTATTTAAAACATGAACCAATAATCATGACAAAAAGAGTAATTTCTTAAAGGTCGTCTGCAAGATTAAATTTTTCCATGTGTATGACATATCTATTATATGCATCCTCATTGTTCTTTCTAATTAAGTAAAATTACAGTTTTGGAGCCTTGAAGGCTCTACTCTATATGATTACCTCTTCAAAAGTTAAAGGTAAACAAAGTGAAAGTACTTGAAAATATGATGGGCTCTAACTAAATTGATTCAAGTTAAAGACAATAATTCCATAACCAACATAATGTCAAAGATATTCATCCTATGGTCAATGATACTACAACTACTTCCTCCACAAAACAAGGATATCAATCTCGGTTATTTTAGCATGTATATTAGGCTGATTTATTCCCTTTATTTGCTCCTTTATTTTTGGTAAATATATTGTATATTTTAACTTGCATTCACACCTATGTATGTATATATAAACACCATTGTAATTGTCAATCAAATACTCAATAATATAATCTCATTTACTCTTCTATATGGTATCAGGTTCCTAAAAACGATCCTATACCCAACCTTACTTTGTTTTCGCGTTCGTCGGCACACCCATGGCATCCAACAACAACCTCATCCCCAACCTTGATGAACCATCCAAACCCCTTATTTCTCTTCACTTCCCATCCTGCACCAAACTCACACCTCAAAACTATCGTACATGGCGGTTTCAAATAACTCGCCTACTCCAAGGCTACGGCTTGTTTGCCTATCTCAATGGCTCGAGTCAACCACCATCTTCCACCATTACACCCCCTGCCACTGAAGCCAAGCCAAACCCTGACCCCATCCCTAACCCCGCCTACAACACTTGGTTTCGTCAAGACCAACTCATACTTGGTGCGTTGGCAGCCACCCTTCACGACACCGTTAGCCCTCATATCCTTGACGCAACAACCTCTCATGAGGCATGGGAAACTCTCGCAACCATCTATGCTAACCCTTCCCGAGGCCATATTCTTCAACTCAAGGATAAACTCAAACACCTTTCCCTTGGTGATCAATCCATCACGGATTACCTCTTGTCAATTAAATCCTGTACCAATCAATTGGCACAACTCGGCAAGCCCGTTGATGTCGAGCACATCACCCCTCACATCATCTCAGGTCTTGACCAAAATATCTGCAAACCTGTTATCGATACGGTGCGAGCTCGCGATACTCCAATCTCGTTTGAGGCATTTCATGAAAAGCTTATTCAGCACAAAATCCTCGTAAAAAACCAGCCACCATCTACCACCTTCAACCCCTCTGTCCATGCTTCCACCCGCCACTATCACCACTCCCCCAATCTCGCACCTATCAACCTTGCACTACCTATCAACCTAACCCTATCTCACAAAACCGTACACCCAATCCTCCCAACACTCAGCCTAAACCATTCAAAGTCAAGTGTCACTATTGTCGAGAACAAGGGCATGTAACTGGTGATTACCCCGGCTTCAAACGTGACTATCCCAGTGTCGTCTTCCCTCCACCACTTACCAAGCAGCCCCGTCCCCATGCCCACACTGACACGGTTGCTACCCTCCCCAACTCATCTTATTTAATTAATAGTGGCGCCTCCCACCACATAAAAAATGATCTCAACACCTTCTGTAACACCCCAAGAGATTCTGAGAAAGTTGTCCCACATTGGGAAAATAAGGAGATTATGATATGTTTATAAGATATTCCACCCACCACTTAGTAACAAGGTCTTGTGCTTTTAGGCTTAAGTGAGGACAAATAATAGGCCCAAAGGTACACAACTCATCTAATTGGGGTTGTGTTACGACGGTGGTGGGTCAGATTTTTATAAATGGTATCAGAGCAACCCTGCGACCGTGTGGTGAGCCTGTGGTCAAGAGTACCCGGGTTATCCACCTAGCAGGGGAGGATTCTGGGCACGGCTGAGGATTCTGGGCTTGACTGCGGTCAGGTTTATGGCACAACGAGGACGTTGGGTTCTTTAAGTGGGGGAGTTTGTAACACCCCAAGAGATTGTGAGAAAATTGTCCCACATAGGGAAAATGAGGAGATTATTATATGTTTATAAGATATTCCACCCACCACTTAGTAACAAGGCCTTGTACTTTTAAGCTTAAGTGAGGACAAATAATAGGCCCAAAGGTACACATCCCATCTGATTGGGTTTGTGTTACGACGGTGGTGGGTCAGATTGTTTTACCCTCTCCCTTCATTCAGCTTATGACGATCCTGATGATCTAGTGATAGGCGACGGAACTCCTCTTCCCATCACTCACATTAGTTCTTTTTCATCTAACTCCCTCCTTTTTAATAATGTCCTAGTTGTTCCTAATTTTTGTCGTAAATTATTATCTGTTTCCAAAGTCTGTAAGGACAACTCGGCTATTGCATTATTCTCACACAATTCGTTTTGTTTTAAGGCAATCTCGATGGGGCAAGTTCTTCTTCAAGGCCATTTCCATGACGGAACCTACAAATGACAGCTCCATCCACCTCCTCAAGCACACACGACCAAAATCTCCTTCAACTTGTGGCATCATCGACTTGGCTATCCATCCAACGCCACACTCAAGCTTTTAAACAATTCTTGCAATTTTCATATTTCTGATTTTCCACATTGTAATTCGTGTCTCATGAATAAAACCCATAAGCTACCCTTTTCCGTTTCTACAATTCATTCTACTGCTTCTCTTGATCTTCTTTTTTTGAATGTTTGGACCTCACCAATTGTGTCTCGTGATGCATTTAAATACTACGTTATCTTCGTAGATCACTTTACACATTACATTTGGTTATATCCGATGGAAAAAAATCAGACACCCACAACATATTTGCTCGATTTCAAGCCATAATCGAAAAATTCTTTGCCAAACCAATCAAATGTTTTTATTCTGATAATGGGGGAGAATACAAGATATTAACTCCGTCTCTTCTTGATAACAGAACTACTCACTTAACATCTCCTCTTCACACACCGGAGCATAATGGCTTTGCAGAACGACGGCATAGACATATCGTCGAAACCGGACTCGCTCTTCTCACCCAAGCTAATATGCCCACAACGTTTTGGCCATATGCTTTTGCTACTGCCACATATCTTATAAATCGTCTTCTCACACTGACACTACAAAACCAATCACCATATGAAAAATTGTTAAATGAATCTCCCAATTATCATAAACTTCGTGTCTTTGGTTGTTTATGCTTTCCGTGGCTCCATCCCTACACCACGCACAAACTCGATCCCAAGTCAAACCCTTTGTGTCTTTTTAGGGTACTCCACAACTCAAAGCGCATACCTTTTCTTTGACCCATCCACACACAAAACTTACACATCGCGCCATGTTCGCTTCATCGAAACGGAATTCTCGTATGTCTTTCTTACCAAGCAGACTCCTATCTCTCTTCCCACACCTGACCAATGGTGTGAACTCATTATTCCCTTACTCTCCCAACCTCTGCCTGACCCTACTATCCTTACCCCTCAGCCATCCTCACAGCCCTCCACCAAACCCCAACCCTACCAGCCTTTCTCCCTCTCCTCCACACTCCCCTGTCACCCCCGTGTCTCCTACCCCCTCCTCTATTCATTCGTCCCCTGCCAATACACCTACCAGCAATCCTCCTCCCCCGCCTCCTCCTCCCCCACCCCGTGCCATCACACGCTTATGCAATAACAAAGTCAAACTAAACCCTAAATATGCTAAGCTAGCCGTTTCCACCGTCACTCATGTCACCCCCACTACCAATAAAAAAGCCCTCATTGATCCTCATTGGCGTGCTGCGATGATCGATGAGCACCAGGCCTTACTGCATAATAACACCCGGACCCTCGTCCCTCGCCATCTCGCTTAAATTGTTATTGGGTGCAAATGGGTTTATCGACTCAAATATAATCCTGATGGAAGCCTCAAGCAACACAAAGCCCATCTTGTTGCAAAGGGCTTTCATTAACGACCTAACATTGATTACTCTGAGACGTTTAGTCCCGTCATAAAACCGACTACCATCCGACTCATTCTCACCCTCGTTGTCACCAAAAATTGGCATCTCCATCAACTTCACGTCAACAATGCCTTCCTCCAAGGCACACTCACTGATATGGTCTCCATGTGTCAACCTCCTGGCTTTGTCGATACTGATAAACCTGACCATGTTTGCCGCCTCACCAAAGCAACATAAAGACTCAAACAAGCTCCAAGAGCTTGGTACACCGAGCTCAAAACTTACCTTTTTGTCACTAGTTTCCCTAACTCGCTTTCTGACCCTTCGTTATTCATGTGCATTTCGACACACAAAACCCTCTATATGCTCGTATATCTCGATGACATAATTGTCATGGGCCCTAACACTAGTCACATTACCGAGTTCATTAACCAACTTTCTACCAAGTTTTCCCTCAAGGATCTTAGTCCCCTATCCTATTTTTTTGGTATCGAAGTGACTCCCACCAAGACCGGATTGCACCTTAATCAAACCAAATATCTTTCCGACCTCCTTCACAAACACCACATGAACGAGTTCAAACCCGCAACCACTCCCATGTTGTCTCATCCGCCCCTTGGGAAGGAACCAACTATTGTTGGCAGCTTGCAGTATCTCTCCCTAACGAGACCAAATATTGCTTACACTGTCAATAAATTGGCCCAATTCCTCGCTCATCCCACAACAAGTCACTGGACAGCTCTAAAACACCTCATGCGTTATCTTCAAGGGTCTCTTCATCTTGGCATTCAGCTCACAAAAATATCTCCCTTGTGCCTCCACACTTTCTGTGATGCTGACTGGGCCGGTGACCCGAATGACTATGTTTCTACAACTGGTTACATTGTCGACCTCGGAAATAACCCCATATCCTGGTCATCGCGAAAACAACAAGCCTTGTCTAGGTCCGCTACTGAAGCTGAATTTCGCGGCATTGTTGATACTACCTCGGAGGTATTATGGCTCACGTCCCTTCTTCAAGAACTAGGTATCAGTATCACTATTACTAAACCACCCACGATTTACTGTGATAACCTTAGTGCAACACACTACTCCGCTAATCCCGTCTTTCATTCGATAATGAAGCATCTCGCTCTAACTTTCCACTTTGTCAAATAACATGTTAGCCTTGGTACTATTCGGATACAACATATTCATGGCAACGATCTATAATACTCGAGATTTGGTAGCAATGGATACTCGGCCGAGTATGGAGTACTCGACCGAGTACCCACTTGGGATTGGTCTGACAGTGTGCTGGAGTTTGGGAACTCGGACGAGTTCGTAGCACTCGGTCGAGTGAGCCGTACTCGGTCGAGTGCCTTGAACTCGGTCGAGTGCCTTTTACTCAACCGAGTGTCCGGTTCGTGTCGGCTTTTTGCGGGATTGATGTGAAGCAGTTAAACCTTTTTATTTCTTTTCAAAACACAAACTCATACATCGACATACTACGTTAACTACTTCTCATTCTTTACCTTCAATCTGCGGCGCGTCTTTGTCATTCGTTGGGGTTTTCTCACATCCTAGTATCTTAATCGTCGGGTTAAGTCCTTGATTTAGTCTTTTGGCCTATTTTATTGTAACCCTAATTTCTGATTTGGGGGTTTTGGGGATTTGTGCCTTATTTGCGTTATTGATTTGTTATAGGAGGAGACTTCGTATAAGAAGCCTTTTGATCCTTTGCTAATTGACGGATTGCTTGTTGAGGTAGGGTTTTCCCTACTCAGTTGGTTGTAAAATTATAGGTGGCACAATGTGACGGTCTTTGTGATTATTATTGTGATTGAYCTATATTGTGATGTGATATTATTGTTGTCAGTTGGTTCTAAAATTATATGTGATAGAATGTGATGGTTTTTGTGATTATTATTGTGATTGATCTATATTGTGATGTGATATTATTGTTGTCAGTTGGTTCTAAAATTATATGTGATAGAATGTGATGGTTTTTGTGATTATTATTGTGATTGATCTATATTGTGATGTGATATTATTGTTGTGACAGTGTTGTGATTGTGGTTGTGAGCCAGTGTGAGAGGTGATCTCACCCCCAATGTTCGCCCCTTGCATTTTGCAGCGTAAGGGGGATGTGCACATTAAGGGACTTGGGTATTGTGTGATGGTATTGTTGTGACAATGTTGTGGTGGTGGTGTTGGTGGTGGATGTTGGTATTGGTGTGGTTGTGATTGTGATTGTGAGCCATTGTGAGAGGTGGTCTCACCTCCATTGTTCGCCTCTTGCGTTCTCTCAGCGCAGTGGAGATGTGCACATTAAGGGACTTGTGTATTGTGGGTTGTTAGGTGGTGTGGCTGCGGTCCTCCACTTTCAGGGCTACACTCTTCGGTGTGTATTTAGTGACTTGATTGGTGTGGTGATGGAGAAGGTGATGGTGGTGGTGATCATTCTAATTGTTTATATTTTTTATGTCTTCATATTATTGTACAGTTGACTGACCCCGTGTTATTGTTTTCAAAA
>VHZZ01001970.1:55085-66175 GCA_009801015.1 Silene noctiflora
AAGTCACCTCCTATAAACATATAATCATACCATTACAATCCAATAACAACAACACCCCCAATTACTCCCAAATCACCCAATTAGGGTTTAATCAAGCTCAACGAAACAATATAAAAATGGTACACATATCTTACCTACAAGACGACGATCTGAACGGTGTAAAGAACTCCGAAATCCGATAACTCTAGCCCTTGGATTTGCTAACAACGTGAAGTTGAAGCACAAACTTACATTCTCTCTTTTGAAGGATTGTTAAGAAAAGTAAAAGTGAAAAAGAGTTGACGGAATGCTTTTATATTATTCACGCGTTTTTAACAAAGCCTGGCTGAAATAACCCGCAAGACTAACTTACTCGATCGAGTAAGTGACTTACTCAATCGAGTGCCCCTTACTCGATTGAGTGCCACACGTACTCTATCGAGTACACAACAAACAGACCCTGATTCTAAATCACCCTTACTTATTCGATAGAGTAAGTCCTACTCGATATAGTAGCCAAAGACACAGAAAACCGTAGTATTACAATTATTTATATGCATGCAATGCAACAAGTAATTTATTAATCCTAATATGTGAATTAAACTAAGTCGGTTATCATATAAATTTATCAAGTAACTAGGTCAAAGTTGATATTTAAATTCATTACATGTGAGTAAGCCACATAAGAAAATCATGAAATAAATTATAGGAAATAAAATTACAAAAGGATAAATGAATCCATGCCATAAATACGCTTTATAAGCATTTAAGAATAAATAAAAGAAATAAAATAAAATAAAATATAAGAAATAACACGTCGAATAGTGATAATACGAATAATAGTTGATTATAAACTAATTAGAAAACTACGTCAGAACGAGAGCAATTGAGAGGCAGAAGTCAACCAAGATCAGGCGCAGCACGTGTTGCGCCCTCTGGAAGAGACGCATAACTTTGTGCGACCGTTCTCTAGTTGGGTTCTGACTGTTAAAGTCAGACTCGCGTGTTGTTATCGTTCATTGGCTAGTTTACCATATTATTAATATTGAAGTCGAATTGAAGTGTTTTAATAGTTTATATACATATGAAAAATTGTCATAAAAAAGAAACATGTATCAAAGTCGAATTTTAAATAGTTTGATATGGGAAAATCGATCCATTGAAAATCCGGGTTAAATAAATGACAAAAACCCACAAATATTGGATTATAAGAGATTTAAGTCGAAGAAACAATTTAAAATAATTTGGAAAATGGAATTTTACGAAGCAGTTAGTACTCGAGGAAGAAGAAGAAGAGCTGCAGCAGATAAGCAGCCCCAGCTGATTCGTCAAAAGGGTTTCTTCTCGACAGTCTTTCCCTGCTACGACCATACCAGAAGGCGCAACTGCTGTTGCGTTTCTTCTCGACAGTCTTTCCCTGCTGATTCGTCAAAAGGGTTTGAAAGCTCGTGATTTTGAAAGCATGTTTACGACATAAACTCTTACATAAGATTAAATACGTAAATAAAATACAATTGGGATTTACACCCTCAAACTTACATGTTTGCGACGCGAAAAACGACTTAAATCGGCAATGTAACGAAGATGCCCTTTGAAAGGATTTTAGAAAACAAAATGATTGATTAAATTGATTGGTTAAGGTGTATGGGTCAAGTTGGTAGGTCAATGCAAAATGTGGCTGGTACCTAGAATGATCTAGGCTTACGTGGCGCATCGTAGCAATAACACGTGGTCTTTGAATGCAAAGAGAGAAGAGAAGAGGCGGACACTTGCGTGAAGAATATGTGAGACGGACGTCTCTATTTATACTAATCACGAGGTGAGAGTTTTGGAAGGATTAAAATACGGAGAGAATCCAGGAAGATCTTGACGCTGCTGGAAACAAGCCCAGGAAGAGGCGTAACATGTTTTGCACCCTCTCCTGGAGGTGCTTATCCTTCAGCAGCGAAAATTTTCGCGTTTTCAGAATTTGGAAAGGATTTGTTTTCCATATTTCGCCAAAATAAGATATTTTCGAAATCTTAAGAATATTTGAGATATTTCAAGATTCTTAAAAATATCCCGACTCAGATTTGATACGGTTTTTTAGAAAATGACAACGGTTTCTGAAAATGAAGACGGTTTTTGACTCGGACTCCCAATGTACTCTAATTACTGCTAAAACGACCGTATCAGCGTGTAAATGGCTATGGAGGGGTTAACACGACTATTTTGACAATCGTTTGACATCGAATTAATGGAATGTCATAGAAATGGCTATGAGGGGGTGTTTGATCAATTAAACCCAACAACAATCACAAAAGTCACATTATTGACTCAATAACACAAAATTTAGAAATATGCCATTTGGGGTAAACTTTCAACATGAAAATTTTATATTTGACATCATTAATGGTATAAAAGTAGATTACTACTATATGTTAAACAAAAACATGCAAATAAATGGCAAAACTTGAACAAATTAATGTGGATCTAAACAAAATAAAATTGGGGAAAAATCAAGAGGAAAGAGAAAATTCACTTACTTTGCTTAATTAATAAAGATTAAGGACTACAAATGGGTATAAAACTTGAATCTTTCCTAAAATGAGAAACAATGGAGTTTTTGTAATGTTTTTAGAGATATTTTTATGTTGGTGTTATGAAAAGTGATGAAGAAATGAAGAAGATGAGAACCATGCAATAACACAAATTTTGCAAAAAATTGCTACTCAGAAATGCACTCGGTCAAGTGCCACTGACTCGATCGAGTGCCCATCTCCACTTGGTCGAGTGCCCCTTTCTATAAATTTTCCAGATTCTGTTTACTCGGTCAAGTGTCATGAACCACTCGGTTGAGTGCCTAGTACTCGACCTAGTGTTGGCTCGCTCTCGGTTGGGTGCTTCTCTATAGTTTGCAATTTTTGACTAAGATCTAAAGGCAAAACTCCTCCAACAAAAAGGTAACGTTCGGGAGTCCACCGGCTATCGGTGACCCGTCCCGAGTTTGTTAACACGTCACTATACTTATCGCCTCCGAGGTATTACTTGTTTACTCGTAGCTACTATACTAACACCCTTCATTAATCATACTTTAACGATGAAACTAGCAATTCCAAGCATATATACGATAAAAAAATGCTAAAGAACGGGACTAAGGTTCCTCACACAATCACACACAATGACCATTCCCAAATCATGCAATACACATTAATCATTTCATTGTTAACATACACTATATCATAATGATCATGTAATCTACGAAACCTATCAGCTTGTTAATCGATATCATATCACATTTCTTCTATCGTACACACATACTTATAACCACCCACGTAGTGACCAATCAAGACAATATGAACTTGTTTTGACATGAGGGCACCTACTCATCCAAAACCGTTCTCCCATTATACTCATGTCGAGTTCATTTTATTAAACTCTCCTAGATTCATTTTTGTTCATTGGCTTAGGCTCGAAAATCGTCGCTCTACTACCACTTTGTAACACCCCCTTCTTACCCAGCAAAGGTAATGGGAGGATGTTACCATCTCAGTTTCCCGAGGTAGTGTTTCAATACTCCATTCAAAGAACTACTTAAATAAATAAGAAGTTTTGTGATTTACAAATGATTAAATGTACACTATAACGTACACAACTTGTAACACTCCCATTTAATCAGGAGCCTTTAACTAGGCCTCCTAAGCAAATAGGAGTGCTACCATCTCAGTTTCCTGAGGTAGTGTATAACAAAGTATAGCATTTCAAAGTACATAAAATTTAAAACTTTACTTAAAAGCCTTATTACAGCTTAACCAACTAAAAACTGAAGTAATAATTTACAACTCTTTTGCAGTGGAATTAAATAAGGTACATAAATTAAATAGTGAAAGTAAGAACTAAGTGAGCTAGACAACTAGGTAGACATAGCCAACATCCTCATGCATCCCCATGAACTTCCAAAAATGCTAATTCGAGACCTGTCAAAAATCTGCTCGCCAATAATGGTTCATCACAGGTGTTCACGAATACACTGTCAACCACGAGGTTGAGTAGGTTATAAATAAACAACAAGAACAGTAATAGATGCACACAAAATGATGAGACAATGCAATCGATGCACCTCCGCATCCAATACAACTACAATACTCCCTGTGATCACATCCCGAACTCCCGCCCCGCCATTCCCTATGACGAGGTATAACTCAACCGTCGTTGAGAACCAGGACAATGCCTGAGGACAACAGGGTCAAGCCTGCAGACTAGCCCTGGGCCTAAACACCAGGATAAAACCTGAGGTAATCCAGAGATAAGCCTGTTAAAAGTAGCGCCAGCCTGGGCCTTTATCATTATCACCATCCCCAACACCGACCAAATCAACAACCAACGCCATATGAATGCATGCCAAAAAACACAATATAATAACTCATGCCAGTAATCACAAGATAATAATATCATGCCAATATCAATAACCAACTGAATAGCACAACCACACACGTATAAACATGCCAATCAAACATCGTACACTTTAATACCATAGTTGTGTAGATATATCCTACCTCTTAACAACTACTCTAAATAGCAAATCCGAGCAAAATAATGAAGAATATCTGTCAACAAAATCCGTCACCTTACACAAGCAATAATAATAACAATCACAAGCTAATCAATTAACAATGATTATTAATTATATTTATTATTAATTACGATTTATTATTATTATCATATGAAATTTATTAACTAATTAAATCTGTCCATTTAAACAAGTAAATAATTAATTGTGAATACAAAACATGTCCCACGTCCCACGTCCCACATACTACTATTACATAATTATAAGTTAGCAATTACCGTTACGTAAATTATCGAATTAAATTCCTTGATAAAACAAAACACAAAACCACCAAACACTTCTCTTACCCCATGGTGTACAACCCGACGCACAACCTCCATCCATCAGCCAACCACCCCTGCCACACCGTGGTCAACCACCCACCACCACGGTGTCCCCACCCTATTACCAGTCCCACCACTGACTCCTTGCAACCACCCCCACTACCGTCCCCAACTTGACATACACACAACCCATCACACCACCCTCACAAATCCGTGACACAAACCATACAACCACCACCACGACTCAGCCCCACACCACCTCTAGCCACAACCATTGACACCTCTGACGCACGGTTGTTCCAGGGTCCGTTTTATCTTCTCCTCATTGCCACCACACAAACCACCAACACCGTCTTAAGACGGTTTCCCAACGCGTGTTTCCCTTTCCCCTGTTTTTGCATGAACCAGCCACCACTGCCACCAACTACCACCTTTAACCACCACGACACCACCAATACGACCGACTAACACCCAGAAACTCCGTTAACCCAACATACTGCCACGACAACCAACAACCACGACAAACTACTCGTCTTAAGCCTATGACCCGAAAACCCGCAACGAACACCTATCTCTCGAATTTCCGGTAACCACCACCAAATCCACCACCTTCACCACCCACTATGGTCGACACCACCGCCCATGATCAACTAGCCCAACCCAGGTCAAGTCGGGTCCCAACTAGTGTTCATACCCTTTTCTAATTAACACGCTATACCTGGTCTGCCACCTCGATTAGTACCCCTAAACGCCACCCCTACGACGGTCGACGACCACCCTAGCCAGGTCAGGTTTGTATATGGCGGTTCATGGTCTAACTTAGGTCAATAGGTATGGTCTAGGGTCAAGCAAGGTCGAAGCATTAAAGCGATTTAAGTCGATGTAGCAAACGATATATTAACGATGTAATAAACGATATAATAGACGATTTTAAGACTGTTTAACAAACTTACTCGTTCGAGGCAAAATAGGGCTTTGTGAAATTTTAAAAAATACTTTCAGGCTCGTCTCTGAGTTATGAATAAAATAGGTCATATAATAAGGTATTTATAGTAGATTAACAGATGAGATGGGAAAAAATAGGATTTCTATAACTATTTTAGGAGTAATATTATTATAACTATTAATATTACTAATTTATAAAAATTACTAAATCATAGATATTATTATTTGTATAACTTTTCGACCAATATATAAAAATAGGAAATACAATTATTAAATAAGAATTAAATATAAAATAGTAAATAGGAAATAGAATTAATTATAATTAAAGTATTATAAATCAAGGAATATAAAAGAATTTCGTTTTACAAAATAATTATAAAATACGAAATAACTATTAAACTGTGACTCATGAAATAATAATAGTTTACATAAAATAGCTTCATAAAAAAACTCATTTTGAAATACGTTTATAAAGACATAGTTTGACTTGCTTTGACCATGACTAAAATACGGGGTATTACACAACTTGACTACTATCTAAGTCATCCGACTATGTAGCTTTAATCGAAGTCCAAACAACGTCCTGTCTCCCGCGTGACACTAAACCAACCTGTACATTACCTGCTCCCCATATGATCGGAAATATCATATGGATTGACACAGGCCACCTCGGAAATAGGTGACAATTTACACACAGCTACACACGATCAATTTTAATAACAAAATTAAACATGAAATACAATAGGCATGAATATGAAATACAATATGAATGTGTAGATACCTCATTTCTTCACCCTTCGCCAAACACCCGATGATGATCGTACCGCATGTTAAATACACGAAGCATTATTATGACTTTCTTTTAATTCGACGTCAAACGATTTCCTAAATAGTCGTGTCAATCCCTTCGTTGCCATCAACGCGCCGATACAGTCGTTTCAGCAGTAGATAGAGTACATATGGAGTCCTGGTCAAAAAACCGTCTTCATTTTCAGAAACCGTCGTCATTTTCTATAAAAACCGTCTCAAATCTGAGTCGGGATATTTTAAGAATCCTAAAATATCTGAAATATTCTTAACATTTCGAAAATATATTATTTTGACGAAATAAGGAAAACAAATCCTTTTCAAATTCTGAAAACGCGGAAATCTTCGTTGCTGAAAGAGAAACACTTCCAGGGGAGGGCGCACAACCAGCTGCGCCTCTTCCTGGGCTTGTTTCTAGCAGCATCTAAATCTTCCTAGATTTCTTTCCGTATGTTAATTCTTCCAAAACTCACACCTCGTGATTAGTATAAATTGAGGCCTCCGCCTCACATATTCTTCACGCGAGTGTCCGGCCCTTCTCTTCTCTCTTTGCATTCTAAGACCATATGCTATTGCTACGACTCCTACGTGCTTGAGAATTCTCGACCACGTAAGTCTAGATCATTCTAGGTACCGGTCATCTTTTGCATAGACTTAACAATTTGACCACTACACTCAATCAACCTAATTAATCAACTTGTTACATTGTTGAATTAAGTCGTTTTTCGCTTCGCAAACATGTAAGTATGAGGGTGTAAATCTCACTTTGTATTTTATTTATTTGTTTAACGTTATGTAAGAGTCTAAGTCATAAATATGTCATCAAAACCGTAAGTTTTCAAACCTTTTTAACGAATTAGCAGGGAATGACTGTCGAGAAGAAACACAACAGCAGTTGCGCCTTCTGGAATAGTCGCAGCATCCTCTCCAAGAGGCTTCTTATTTTCTGCTGCTCTTATTCTTCTTCCTCGAGTACCCGTTGATTTTTCTTTTCTATTTTCTTTTCTGTTATTTTTTTCGTAAATTTCTGTTTCCATTTTATTTTCCTTTATTTTCCGACTTAAATTCCTTATAATCTAATATTTGCGGGTTTTTGTCATCTTTTCAAACCCGGATCTTTGATGGTTTGATTTTGCCATATCAAACTCTTAGAATTCGACTTTTGTTCATGTTTTATGCTTTATGACGATCCTTAATATGTATGTAATCTGTTAAAACACTTTAATTTCGAGTCTAATATCAATTAATACGCTTTAATCAACCAACGAACATTAAAAAAACATGAGTCTGACTTTCATAGTCAGAATCCAACTCGCGAATAGTCGCACAACGTGATGCGCCTCTTCTAGAGGGCGCACCTCGTGATGCGCCTCTTCTGGGTTGGCTTTTGCCTCTGAACTCGCCTCGTTCTGACATAGCTATTCTAATTAGATTATAATTAACTATTATTCGTATTATCACCTTCTGTTTCAGCGTTTAATATTTTATTTCCTTTTTTTGACGTATTTTATAGATTCGTCTTTCGTCCAATGTAATTTATTTTCCTTTGTTTATCTTTCTTCTCACATGTAAATAAATGTAAAATGTCCAGTTTGACCTAATTGCTTCCTAAATTTATGTGTTAACCGACTTAGTTTAATTCACATGCTAAGATTAAAACGTGGGTGTTGCATTGCTTGCATATAACTCACGACATATCAAATATAAATGACATTCCCTGATCATTAGTAGAGACCGCTATCGAGGCGGGTGGGATTAGGTGTTCTAGTATGAGCTTCCTAATACGTACCCTCGCCCCTTACTCAGATATCTGTGAACACCGGTGTTCATTAGCATCAAGAAAGTCATTCTAGACATGGAATGCTAAGGTCAACTAATTTCTTATTGTTTTTGTCACTACTTTGCGTCTTGACGTGATGCGAAGTATTCGAACGGATCAAATTACCCACAAAAATTGGTGGCGACTCCACAAATGCAGGCTTGTTCAAACCATTCACCGGTTTCATGCCTTACAAATTGGTAACGGCCTATGACGTGCTTTTTCAACAAAAAGTTCCGTGGGAGAAGTATCACCGACTCAAACACTACCAACGCGCGGGTGGCCTATGTTCACAAAATGCACAATGACAAGTCTCTAAACATCACAACTCTACAACCAACACTCTGGTACCAGGGAGAAACCCACGGTACCCACAACCCGGTGACGGCACCGCAGTACCGTCCACCAAAACAGCCAGACCGCATTCCGTAAAAAGGTACTCAGGACACACTTGTGATACCGAACCCGGGCGTTAACCGAAAACCCTGCCAGACGACGTGTCTCAAGTACACGTGTCCCTCCATAACTCAAGCCATTAATGTGCACATCCCTCTTGGAGTGGGAGGCTCCAAGAGGCAACCCGATCTTAAGACGATCTTCCAACCGCCTTATGTCTCCACAACAACAAGTACCACCACCACAACTCCTCCAACAACCTCTAGTAATCACCAAAAACACATATACTACAACATACAACATAAAATGCCATTTATGATGCCATCTCATGGATTATGAATCTCAACATGCCAAACATACTCATATCAACAATTATCCAATCATTATGATATGATACGGTTATGCCAACAGCAAGAGACTAACATACATTTCCACATACATGTTATAATGCAACCTAACCATCATAATTATCCCTTTAGTGATGCAATTAACCACTAAGCATGTTATAATGCAAATGCTTCATTCATATGAGTCTAATTATAACACATGTAACATTCATATTATTGAAACCGAGTAGAATTAACCTACTTTTTATAAATATTTTAATTAGTAGAAGCAAGTACACCAATCCTCCTCTAACAAGCCACACCCTACAATTAATTAACTAACTTCTATCACAAATATGTTCTTGAACAAAAAAATACACTTAGTTCCTTAATTAAACTATTTAATTACCTTAAACCCTGATTAAATCCTCACAAGACAAAACCCCCAAAAATCTAGGGTTACTAATAAAGAATAAGAAGAGGAAAATAGTGACTAATAACTTATATTGGTAAGGAAATGAGAAAGACAAGGTCTTGAACATTAAATCTTCAAAAACAAGGGGGAAATCTCCAAGGATAAGGTTTAGGAAGATATGGAGGGATTTTGCGTGGTTGAGAGAGTTTAGAGAGAGTTTAGGGTTTGTAAAAATGAAGGAAAAACTGAAATGGAGCCTTATATAGCAAGGCCCAAAACACGGAGCCCAACACGCGGAAAGTGTGCCTGAGCTCGTGCACTCAATCGAGTGCTCGGTGGCACTTAATCGAGTACAACACATTCGGTCGAGTGCACCAGCCACTCGGCCGAGTGGCACTTTAATCCTGTAAAAAGTCTAATGCAAAACAATGGCGGAAACACTGTCGAATGGGATTAAATACACAATGAAAATGCTATGTAAAAAATCTGGGATTAAATAAAAATAATTCTTGGGAAACATTCCCAAAACGTTAAGTCTAAAACTATTTTAACTAAAAGTAACAGATACAACTCGACACTTGTATAAAACAAGGTCTTATTAAAAACCAATATGAATAAAAGGATTCCAAAGATAGCTTAATAAAAACGAAGAGTAGGTCCTAAATGACCACTCGCTAGCTCTCACTCAGATCCCAGCAAACCAACACCTGTCATGTTTATACATAACGGCCACAATCAACGGGGAGTAACTCAGGCGTTCTCCCAGCCACATTTCATCAATTTAAAACAAGTAAATGCCAAAACATACTTGAAAAAAAATATTTGAAATAACAATAAGTTCAAAAGCTTATATAAATATTAACCCTTGTAAATAAATTCAAGCTTAAACTACAAGAATAAAAGTTCATCATCTTTATACTTCTTATGGAGAACCAGCTTAGTGTCTTAGTATAAATTTTCACTCGGACTATGCTACGGTACCAATGTGCCAATCTAGTTTCAGAACCCAGTGTTACACTGTCGGTGACCAACTCCAAGTTTTCGAGGCTCAGTGTCACGCTGTCGGTAACCAACACCAAGTCCTAACTAGGCTACTCAACCAATAATAGAGAGACATCTTACTCCGCAATGTGAAACCCTAGTCTAAGGTATGTACATATCTCCTGAGGTCTCATTTGACACCCAGTTCGACCACTGATAATCCAAATCAGTCCTATTTAGCTGATGGAAAAATCTAAACATATCCTTAGCTATTATTCTAAACTTACACCTAACTGTTCCATAAGTTATTTAAAATTTGCTACACGAATACTCATTATTCAAATATCCTTAAAAAGCAAACCTTCCATATATAGTAATTTCTTAAAATAGAAACTTCCAAACTAAGAAACTTCTTGAAATGAGAACTTCTTAAATAGAATCTTACTTAGAATAAATGTGACACCCCGCTATTTAGAGACACGAATAATCAACATAAAAGAGTAACTAAAATGCGGAAATAAGGGATTTTTAAAACATTTTTAAGTCCAAA
>VHZZ01001970.1:97370-107656 GCA_009801015.1 Silene noctiflora
TTGGATAAATGGGGGTGTTACAACGATCTCTAAGGACTCTCTTTGTTCACAAGGTTACCACCAATCAACTCAAATAAAGTTAAGTCACACAACCCAAAGTTCAATGGTTACAACCTTATATTAGAACTTAACGATCTAATCCACGAGAATTGACATTGAAATTTATCTAGGTCAACTAAAAATGATACATGGTTACTATAGAAGCCTTATTCACACATCTAGTCCAAAGTAGGCAAGTTACCTACAATCCAAACCCAGACACTAATCCAAAATCCTAACTCCATAATCCACTAGTCACCACCCAGGTTAATTCTCAAGGAATAAAAGCTCTTACAAGAAAGACAATAAAGGTAAAACTCACTATCCTCAAACCATAAGTAACAAGGCTCCACTAAGCCTCAAACGTACATAACTTCCATCACAGTTCACCAATAAAGGATCAATCTAACCAATGAATCTCAAGAGAATAAATAGCAAAAGAGGAAGAATCATAAATAAGGATTCATTCACCAGAATAAGAGATGGAGATTTGTAAGAGTGAAGGAAAAGGAACCATGATCGCAGACTGACAAGATCTGAAATCAAAGAAGGAATCTTCAGGCTTTCCGAGTTATAAGGGAGTTCACTGGATCTCTCCATCTTCTTGCAGAGAAACAAACACAATAGTCTCAGGTCGCTCCATCTGACGGATCCACAGTGTAATCATCTCTTGGTCTACTGCGCCATTGTGAAACATGTGTCTACTCTTAATCATCTGGTCTGCAGCTTGAGCAAATCAAATCTAGGCTGGAAACCACCATTGTATCTTTCTTGCAACACCAAGTATTGCCCCTTCATCTTCTTTGTCGGGAAAACAAGACATAGATTCAATGCTAGTCATTGAGTTACACAAACACATAAGCTAGCAAAAATGTCCTTATTGGTTTCTACCCATCTCTCACTAATAGATTTTAACTTGTCCAATCATTTTTTTAGTCTTTTTCTTAAAGATCAATGTGTGAACGTCGGGAGCATTATGCTCTGATACCAACTGTAATCCCGTATAAAATCTAGTGCAAAACAGTGACGCAAAGACTGTCGAATAGGATTAAATACACAATGAAAATGTTGTGTAAATAAAAAAAAAACTTGGATTAAATAAAAATAATCCTTGGGAAACATTCCCTAAATGTTAAGTCTCAAACTATTGTAACTAAAAGTAACAAATACAACTCGACACTTGTATAAAACAAGGTCTTATTAAAAAACAAAACGAATAAAAGGGTTCGAAACATAGCTTAATAAAAACGAAAAGTAGATCCCAAATGACTACTCGCTAGTTCTCACTTAGATCCCATCAAACCAACACCTATCATGTTATATAGATAACAACCTCAATCAGTGGGGATTAAATCAGGCGTTCTCCCATCCACATTTCATGAAGTTAAAACAAGTAAATGCCAAAACAAACTTGAAAAAAATACTCAAAATAACAATAAGTCCAAAAGCTTATATAAATATTTACACTTGTAAATAAATTCATGCTTAAATTGCAAGAATAAAAGTTCATCATCTTTATACTTCTTATGCACAACCAGCTTAGTGTCTTAGTATAGATTTTCACTCGGACTATGCTACTGTACCGATGTACCAATCTAGTTTCGGAACGCCGTGTTACGCTGTCGGTGACCAACTCCAAGTTTTCGAGGCTCAGTGTCACGTTGTCGGTAACCAAATCCAAGTCCTAACTAGGCTACTCAACCAATAATAGAGCGGCATATTACTCCGCAATGCGAAGCCCTAGTCTAAGGTATGCAAATATCTCCCGAGGTCTCATTTGACACCCAGTTCGACCACTGATAATCCAAATCAGTCCTATTTAGCTGATGGCAAAATCTAAGCATATCCTAAGCTATTATTCTTAACTTACACCTAACTGTTCCATAAGTTATTTAAAATTTGCTGCATGAATACTCATTATTCAAATATCCTTAAAAAGCAAACCTTCCAAAAATAGTAACTTCTTAAAATAGAAACTTCCAAACTCAAAAACTTCCTCAAATGAGCACTTCTTAAATAGAAACTTACTTAGAATAACTATCTTCTCAAAATAGAATCTTATGAAAATAGTAATGTATGATGTCATTTAAGAAGTTAGAAAATATATGTCGTTATCTTATTACCAAATTAGGTAAACCCATTTTAAATACTAATTAGTATTTAAAATAATAAAATAATTTTAGAAAAAAATTTCTTATGAAACAGAGCCTTACCACATTCTGGAATCATATGAAAAATTACCATAATACCCTTCTCCGTAAATTAACTTCAAAACCATTATTTACTCGGTTTAACCAAAACAGTGTTTTATTTTTATAAAATCGAGTTTAACTTAGATAATCACGAAAGTTTATGTGAGTATGTCTTATAACATCTATGACCAGCATGTAAAAGTTCTTAAAAATAACTATTCATTTGATATATGAACCGAATTAAAAACCAGATTATCGTAAAAACCGCAAAACGCCATTTTAATTTTTAAAAATAGTATCTAGCAAGAACGGTTCCCAAGAAAATTCGTGACGTTCTAAAATTAATTAAAAAGACCAAAATAGTTTTTCCAGAAACCAAAACTCATAAATACTATTTATTAAAATTGTATGCTTACAACAACCCGAGCTGTATTTTATTTATTATAAATAGAATTCGACCCAAAATACTTTTTAAAAAAATTTATATCATTCCATAATTAATTATTGGAGCCAATAAATATAGTTTTCGTAAATTATAAAAATAAAAAAAAATATTTAATACCTAATAAACATCAAAACGGCCGAAACAATGTATAAATCATAATAATTACTAATAAAATTAAGAGATCGAAAATTTTATGACCCTAAGTCCTAAAACATGTCATAGGACAATAATAAAATTATCAAGACGAAATTATACCATGATTAGTAATTTAAAACCCTATAAATCAATATATTGCTATTATAACAACAACATTAGATCTAATAAAAACAATACTAAATATGATAAATTCATAAATAAAATATATTTTGACATATAATGAAATATCAGAAACTTTCATGTCATAAAAACAAAATTTCGAAATATATAAATCATATACCATAAATTGATTAAAACAACGATAATAACAAAATCAAGTAACGACTCAACAATAACCAATGAAATGCCAAGTCACGCCCTTAAGAGTTAACTATTTGCTATCCAAGTCAACAAGAACCTCGATAGCCTTGACAACGAACACAAAAATCAACCCAATCCATGCCTTTAACCGATTTTGCGCACCAATCAATCGTCCACTCCGATCAAAATAAAACTTGAACTAAATTAGAAAATCAATAATTTTAACCGGATTTGGTAAATAGATCGAAATAAGAAGTAAGAAGGTAAGCACGTACGTAGAAATTATTTGTTTAAAAAATAAAGAAGAAATAAAGAAAGCACGTACATAAAAATTATTAGGTACGTCAAGAAGAAAAGTCTCATGGGACTTCGCTTTTATGAGAGTTGGGGTAGAATTTATCTTATTATCTGGTAATCAGATAAGAGGAAAAAATGTAGACTAGTTTAGGAGAGTTTAAGGCTTGGTAAATAAGAAATAAATAAGGATAAAAATCTTATTGTTGAGCTTCACATAACCGGTCAAGGTTGTAAGTTGTCACTCAAAATATCTTCCCCATTTAATTTTAAAATAATCAAAGATAAGATATAAAAAGTCTCTTATAAATTTAACAAATATAAGGTAATAATTTATTAAAATACTATGATTATTATTAGTACTCCACGGTCCAAAGATAATGGACCAACGATTTATTTCTCAAATGCTTATTAAATGTGTCACTTAGATAAAAGTTGGTCCGAGAAGAATTCGAACTGAAATAAGACTTAAAAAGAAACTAAATCAGCGATTTAACGATAACAAATAAATTAAAATTAAAAATTTAATTCTCTTTGAAAATGAAATAAAATAAAAGAGACTAAAAAATTACGGGTGTTACAGGTACACAACATGAGCTGGGTAACTATTCAAAGGGCACTCGGTCCATCTACTCGGTCGAGTATTCCCCGTACTCGGTCGAGTGCACACTAATAAAATCCGGGGTATTACACAAAACCATCAAAGTCCGCTCTCACTCAACACCCTTAATACTATCACAATTATACACAACTACATCCTTACTTTATGATTCCATTCCTTGCAGATATGTAATATCACAAGAACCCCAATAAATAATTCCTCAAGCGCTACCAATACTTTTAATGATATCAACACTCAAGTGTATCCTAGGTTCTCCAACGAAATTTCATCATGTTTCATGCCTAGTAATACCTCAATAACATAATTGGCAAACAACGTATACCACGAAAGGTCCACTCCATACTATAACCTTATCTACTTTTGTTCATTAACACCATCCCGTCCCACTAACAACCGGCTATCGCTTTAATATAAACACCGATGGCTAGTCCTACATGAAATATTCTCTATAACAACTGCTATACCTCCAACCATTAATCTCACCCCTAAATTTTACGGCGAAATCCTCATCATAATCCTCTCGGTTAATCCTTTACCTTACAACTAAACCACATCTTCTTCGACTCACACACCTACCCCGACTATATAACACAGGACTCAATATTCTTGCACACAAATGAGATCCTCGAAAGTTCCTTTTATCACTACTAACCTCGCCCATCAATTAACACGACACTCATTCCGATCACTCCACCCCCATACTACTCCAAAAAAAGACAATGGACCATATGTAGCTTCTAGGCTCTAACTGAAAACAACACTTATTCCGCTAACTACTTGTCACTACAAGTCTATGAGTGATTTATCCAAATCAAGCTCGTAAGTATTCCAACAACTATGCCTCATTAAAAAATATTAATGAAATATATCAACACAACAACCATGGTTAAAATGTCCAATCCATTATATATATATACACTACTATTTCCTCCGCAAGTAGGAAATGACAGAAGGAAACAATTGTACTGAAAACGCAATACCAATTCATATGACAATAATAGGGTAAACATAACATTTAAAAATTTGTTTCACAAACATTCCATCTCCTCCGCCATAAACGGTGACGGCATCACAACATCGCCACCAACAGCCGCACAACAATGCAAAACACAATAGCCACATCGGTCTCCATCGCATTCTATACAGTCTCATGAACACAGTTTCAACACAAGATTATTCATAATGAATAATAACAACATAACATCTCCAATAAATAATTGACAACCAGAACACATTGCTTATTATGGATAATTTACAGAATAATTAAAAGACACTTTACGAACATCAACCACACTACCACTCATAGGGCCAGAGTCTCACACTACTACTTTCACACGTCGTAAATACTTTCTCAAATTAGACGATTATACTATATAACACAAGTGATCAAAATACCTCGATAGCATAATTGGACCCCTATGCATCACATATTGCATTCTCAATCTCGTACCCGCAAAGACTAAACTTAGTAGTACTAAATCCACAACCATATATCCAAATTATTATAACAAAAGCACATTCATATTACCTCACGGCAGATAGAAAAATCTCCTTATAAGAGCTCATCCCAAACTCGTAACAAATTCCATTAAGACCTCAAATTCTCAATTACATAACTAACTTTCAGTGGACAAACCTCATTCCTCTATATCACGAAACAACACTCCCCAAAAACCGATGTCAGTACAATAATATAACCACCGTTTATCCTACACACGTAGACGACCACTCATGAGAAGTTTCACCACCAAACATAACTAAAACTTTCCTAGATACCTCCCACCTCCTATTACATTAAATCATCCTGACTCCATATAATTTATCACCTCAAAGTTCATCATTTCATTCCCAAAAATCCCTTATTAGGTATCCTATCCTAAATATCGAACAACCTCTAACTTACACCCCTAATAGGCTAAAGTCGTGTCACCTTAATCAAAATAAACCAAACTCGGTACTAACTAATAGTTAGTGATAAGTACGGTATCGTATCCACAAGGAGGCAGTAATAATCTATTTTGTTAATGTAATATTTCGTCTTAAAGTAACAATTTATGAGGTTTGATTAGTTGATTACTATGAACTACTTGCAATGTAAATAAAGGTGAATTCAATTATATTAAAAGAGTCTAGGGATCGCGTTCACTAGGTCAGTTATCCGGGGGTGTGATTTAACTAATTAAAAGAGGAATAAATTACAAATAACCACCACATATTTACGTTTTTTTAAAAATTACCATCTTGTATTTTTGTTTTTACAAATAACTCCCAGACTTTCACATATACTACCCAATCACCAGCGTATTTTTGACCCGAGCATCGTTTTTCTTATTTTTCTCTCGTTCAATGATGACTTTTTCTCTCGTTAAATGATGACTTACTCATATTTCCTAAATTACCCTCTAATAGTACAACACTAATTACGAACACATATACATTTTGTTTTGTTTGCTCCAAATCAAGACCCTAAATCCCCAAATTCCTTATTTATTCCCTAATTCAATCAATTATTGACAATTCATTCTCTCTCCCTAATCATTACGTCTCTCAACCCTTAATCCCAATTCATTATATCTCCCTAAATTATATTATAAGTAGATTAAATGCAAGTGCCTCCAAATATAGAAGCTATAGAAATCTAAGAGGAACATTATACCGTGAACAATGTCAAATAATAGAAATATGTACTCCAGAATTCACTATGCCAATGATATAATTGATTCCCCTTCTCAAAGAAAAATTTGATGAAATGGCATAATGTAAAGGTGTGTTCCTTCATTTCAACAAATACACTCAAAACAAATTATACTCCAAATAACTTATAGGAAACGTGTTTCACGGGCATGCATGCTTTAGGGAAAAAGAGAATGAATTAGGGTTAGTGGTTGAGAGATTGAATGATTTAGGGAGAGATAATGAAATTTTAATAATCGATTGGATTGGGGAAGAGATAAGGAATTTGGGGATTTAGGGTTCTTGAATTGGAGGAAACAAAACAAAATGTATATGTGTTTGTAAATAGTGTTGTAGTATTTCAGGGTAATTTGGGCAGTATGCGTAAGTCGCCATTTAACGAGTTGAAAAATAAGAAAAACGATGCCCAGGTCAAAAATACTGTGGTGAATGGGGAGTATACGTGAAAGTATGGGGGTTATTTGTAAAAACGCAAATACAAGGTGGTAATTTGTAAAAAAGTACAAATATGTGGTGGTTATTTGTGATTTTTCCTTTAAAGAGCAATTATATTGTTTAAGGTCATATGATTGGTCGATTCAAATATGTCCTTTAGATCTAAACTGAACATGCGGTCGCTATAGTTAAGTTAATCTATTCAATTGTCGCAGCCTTTATTAGTCTTCACCCTGTCGGCGATAATCCTAATTTGCAAGACTAACTAATTAATCCTGACCACTAATTAATTAATTAGATTCAGGATAACAATTGAACAACAACTAAAAGCAATTGAACGATTATCATTAATTAAACCCCCTTCTAACAACCTAGATCCCCTTTCACCATACATTAAATATTGAGCTACTCATACTAATAATAATAACAACAACAATAAGGTAAAGGGAAAACAAATTTAAGAGCGACAAAAAGTTGAACAAAGAAGCAATTCCGAAGCTAAAACTTGAACTAACAATTAATGAGGAAAGATTAACAAAACACCATAAGTAGCGAAGTAGATCTGAAAGCAATGCGTAAATAAAGTGGATATGAAGCTTTCTAAGAATTCTAGGTGAAAAATAAGCGTAACCTAATAATAAGCCACGAACTTCCTATTTATATTACAAACAAACCGACTTAAGGAAGTTTCGCGAAAATTACAAAAATAGCAAAACACTCGATCGAGTTTTGAACACTTGATCGAGTGTCCACGTCATCATGACTCGATCGTGTTTCAGAAACTTGATCGAGTGTCCACCGCATTCAACTTTCTTCTTGTCTTTTCTTCTCATTTTCTTCTCGATTCTCATGCTAATCTTCTTGAAGTCCGTCTTGCTGACTCCGTGGTGTTCATTGCTACCCAATTGCTCCACAAATGCATCCAATCTGTATTAAAACACCAAAAGGTGGAAGTATCGACATTTTTAACATAAACGGTATATTATTAAGATAGTATAGCACAAAACCGTCTCAAAAGCAACTAAGGGAAGACATAAATGTGTATATAATTATAATTCATCATACTCCTTCAAACCATCTCTTTGCTTGTCCCTAAGCAAAGTACTGACACAATACAAAAAGCAATCATACAACTTGTGAATGAATAACTCAGAGCTAACGTTAATGCATATACAAAATCCCATGTTATTCATATCGATGATAAAGTAATGACCAAAGTGCACCAAAAAACAAATTAAAAGGCACGAGTAACAGAAAATGCAACCCAGGTTCCAAGATTTAACATGGTACCGTAATATAGACAAAAACCAAATTCCTTTCGATCTTGCAAGACAAATTAGTCGGATTCTCGCGGATTCACTCATGCAGTCATAAGTATGTAAGGGTATGTTATATGTAAGTTAGAAAGAAATTGAACACTCACTCGACTTATGAAACATGTATGCAATCTAATGTGATAAGAATTTCCCCAACTAATACGCATTCACATCATAGACAAAAACACATGTATCGAGGACAATAAGGGTGGCAAATGAGTGAATGGTATAGAAGTGGTTTGTGCCGAAACACGTATGGGCATGTGAGGCTAAGACGGTAGTCGTAACTACACTTTGCTATCCAAAACCAATCCTACAATAATAAGCATAAATAAACCCAACTAAAAAAATCATCTTAATTTTGACAACACATAAGAGGCTATGAAATACTCTCCAAATATGCATTAGACTCTAGCAAACCCCCTTATAATCTCTTGACAAAACCAAATGAAGCAATCTCTTTTTTTTGTTCGTTTTCATTTTTTTTTTCCAGTTTTTTCAGCTTTTTTTTTCATATTTTTTTATTTTCTTTTTTCATCATAAGAGATATAACACAATTGCTACAAAAATTTAAGCTACTACCCACATGACAATAAAAGTCCCTTTCCCAACCAAAGTAGCAAAAATAAACATGATACTCAAGCAACTGCGACTGTCCCGATAAAATAGGAAAATTCTAGAAATGTAGCTATTAAATGGGATATGGAACGGTTACAAAGGTTCAAACGGGCTAAACAAATGGCAATGTACGACTTATTTGAACGATAAGAACCGCCTTTCCTCATGTACTTCATCAAATGAACGCGTAAAAGTATTAACTAATGTCACACTTATGCAGTTTGATATTACATACTCCACAAGGATAAATCACACTCAAGCCTAAATAACAATGAGACCAGTATATTGATGTTCCTTGCCTAGGAAGCTCTATAGACCTCAGAATTTAAGTAGTTTACCAACATAATTTGTCAAATCTAATCAGCATAAGGCATGTCAATACGGTCAAGACTTGTTCTTTGAGCTTTGTTTTCATGAATAATAGGTCAAAACAATGTACATGGACAACTAAACTCGGATTGAAATGCAAAAAAAATACAATTTATCATCATTGTTATTCAATTCAGCAAGACCCGACCTAAAATAAAGAGAAACATGTTTTTGGATTTTATAAAATTTTTGATTTTTATGGATTTTTGAATAAAGAACACAACATAATTAAAAGTATCCAACTTAAAAAAAAAACACACAACATAAATACTCCCTCAAACCTAAATGTCACAGTATCCCTATTGTGACCTTAACAGTACAGAAATCACAACAAATCATCAGAACAACCTATTGGACACATTTAACAAAAGGAAAGGAAAAGACTAACATCCTAAAAGATAATACAATAAAAAGTAAATACACGGATAGATAATACTAGATGTATATATACAAGCTCTCCCACACACTACGGCTCGACCTCATCATCATCAACATCATGCTCCTCCTCCTGAAACACATCCACCTCCAGGATCATAGCATCGAGCTCAGGATCATGTTCCCTAGATCCACCAAACCGAATACTGGGAAGAGGAACTGTACCAAACGAGGAAACTCCAAATTGACCTCTGAAGCCACCAACTGGCATATCTAGCCGAATAGGGGTGTAGATAGGTCTCCCTAAGTCACCATACTCCGGACTGAACTGAGTAGTAATGATAAGTAATATTTTTATGCATCTTTACCCCTCATATTAGCTTTGTTTTATTTGTATTTAACACTTGTCAAAGTGATTTTAAGCTAATATT
>VHZZ01001974.1:48880-58928 GCA_009801015.1 Silene noctiflora
CGGTACAGGAAAATGTTCCTTCTTCGTCTGGCTCAGTTATTGTTCCTTCTGAACCTAGGAGGTCAGGGAGGGTTAGTCATCAACCTGATCGATATTCGGGAGTTATCGAAGAGGATGGTGATTATGAGGTTTTACTTTTAGAATGTGACGAACCTAAAACATACAAAGCGGCTAATGCGAGTTCCGACTCCAAGTTATGGCTTGAACCCATGCAATCCGAAATGGATTCCGTATACGATAATCAGGTATGGGACCTGGTTGACTTACCTAAAGATATCCAACCTCTTCAGTGTAAGTGGATCTTTAAGATTAAGATCGGCATGGATGGACATAAGGATGTCTACAAAGCTAGACTGGTGGCGAAAGGTTTCACTCNAGATATGGCAAATGGATGTCAAAATCGCCTTCCTGAACGGGTTTCTGGAAGAGGAAGTGTATATGACACAACCTGAGGGTTTTGTAGATCCTAAACATCCTAACAAAGTGTGAAAGCTTAAGAGATCCATTTATGGTCTTAAGCAAGCATCAAGGAGTTGGAATCATCGTTTTAATTATGTTATCAAACAGAATGGGTTTTCTCGAAGTACTTAGGAACCGTGTTTGTACATGAAGTTTAGTGGCAGTAATGTTGTTTTCTTACTATTGTATGTGGATGATATACTACTCATTGGGAATGATGTAGCATTGCTTACTTCTGTTAAGGAGCGGTTGGGTAATCACTTCCAAATGAAATATTTGGGAGAAACTCAGTGCATATTGGCATTGAGTCAAGAGACTTATATTGATAAGATTCTTGATCGATACAATATGAAAAACTCTAAGAGAGGATTTCTTCCGATTGGTAGTGGGATTACTTTGAGTAAGTCACAGTGTCCTACTGAGCCTGAGGATATTAAACGCATGAAATCGATCCCTTATGCTTCCGTTGTTGGCTCGATCATGTATGATATGATGTGCACTCGGCCAGATGTCTCGTATGCTTTGAGTATGACGAGTCATTATCAGAATAATCCAGATGAGAGTTACTAGATAACTTTCAAGAATATACTTAAGTACTTGAGAAGGACTAAGGATTCATTCTTGGTGTTTGGAGGAGAATCTGAGYTACGTGTAAAAGGTTACACAGATGCCAGTTTCCAAACCGATAGGGATGATTTGAAATCCCAAGCTGGTTTTGTATTTTTGATGAACGGAGGAGCAGTTTGCAGGAGAAGTTTTAAGGAGTCTGTGACTGATGATTCTACAACGGAAGCTGAGTACATTGCAGCATCTGAAGCTGCAAAATAAGCTGTTTGGATAAGGCAATTTACTGTGATAACAGTGGGGCAATTTTTCAAGCAAAAGAGCCCAAGTCTAGTAATAAGTCTAGACATGTACTTAGAAAATTTCATGTAATTAGAGATATGATAGAAAGGAAAGAAATTGCAGTTTGTAAGGTTGGGACAAATGATAACATTGCTGATCCTTTAACCAAGGCATTGTCTCAATCTAAACATGATAGTCATGTGAATTCTATGGGACTGAGACGAATGACGGAACTGTTGTAAATTATGAGATATGTAATAATTTGATATTGTATAAAKTATTTCATATATGATAATTATATATATTTATTGTTACATTCAGTTTTATCTGACATTTATATACTTTGTTTTATCCAAATAGGTTGTTTAACAACGTTGAATTCTATTTAAAGTGAATTGGACCAACATTTTATTTTGTCCCTAGTTGCTTAATGAGGTGACGTCTCGGAGTAACTAGATTGTGAGTCGATTGATGGGTGTGTTCAACAAACATAAATTCATAGGGATGATTAGTCGATTACATAGGCAGATTGTAGTGACACTCTGTCGGACAGTGACCATCTATAGAGCCCTTATTGTTGCCTTGTCGTGGCGAGGATTTCTAATAATTTCTTTGAGTCAATTCTTTAGACTTGCGACTATTTGTCTAAGTTGGTACAGTTTTCCGGTGGTTTCGGTTTATGTTCTAGGTCTCACCGTAAAAGGAGGCCAAGGGACATTGTCTGGGTCACTGTGATCTGTATCGACTGAACAGAATGGGTCAACAGGATTGTCCACCCTTGTCAGGGTTTAATATCTCAAGGCCACTCGTGGAGTTGTAACCGGAAATGCGTGGTCACCCTCGGATGTGATATATAGTAGATTATCCGGTCAAACAGTTATACTCTAGATCGAGGAAACCACTCTTGATGTGATCATTTGCAAGTACAGCCTAAAAGACACCTTGAATTAAGTGGAAGATTATAACGGACAAGAGAATTTGTAGCGCAACTTGTTGTAACACCCCCATTTGTCTAAGAGTCTTTAGCTAGGCCTCATAACCAAATAGAAGTGTTACCATCTCGGTTTCCCAAGGTAGTGAATAATAAAGTAAAACAACCCAAAGTACTTTATATAAAACTGATTAAATTTAAACTTTTAATATTACAATTACTACGCAGCGGAAATAAATAAAATACATAAAAACAAAGTTTCAGTCGACTAAGTGATCTAGACAGCAACTATGGTCCAACTTTTCATGCCTTGCATCCAGTAAGCTCCCAAGTCCTCTAACACAAAACTTGTCAAGCAAAACTGCTCCCCAATAATTGGTTCATCACAGGTGTTCATGAATACACGGTCAACCACGAGGTTGAGTAGTAATTTACCAAACAACAGTATTAAACCAACCAATTAAATAAACATCCTTAAATTTCTCATCACCACATCCGCACAACTCAGTTACGTCACTGGAAGTAGCACAACCCCCTTAACACCATGATATCCTCAACTGGCAGTGGTACTTGCGTACCATGCTCACCTGGCAGTAGTACCACTATACTATGCTCAACTGGCAGTAATAATCACTTACTATTCAAAACTCACTGGCAGTAGCTTGCGCGCTATGCACAATTGGGAGTAGCCTTCATTTGCTATGCACAACTGGCAGTAACACTCTCCGTGTTATGCTTAACTCACAATCATTATACAACATTATAACTAATCAATAATAGTATAAGTCAATCCGACAATATAGCTCATCAACATCATGACCTCCACATAAATATCATCTCCAAAAATCATTCATAGTATTATCATTCATCCACATCAATCGACAACAATAACAAACTGAGTTGATTAGGAAATCCCTACCTTTTCAGCAAATACTCTAATAAAAGCAATCCGCAATGTAAATGAAAGATGACCGTCAACAACACCCATCACCTTTAAGCAAATAATAATAAATAACAATTACTAACTACTCAAGTAAATTTACGAATTAACTAAATAAAATATAAACAAACTTTGATGTTAATTAATTGCGTCCCATTACAATTATTATCATATTTAATTAAACTTACTAAATAACCCAACAATTAAACAATCGTCTCACTTAGTTATGATTTAAAACTCGTCCCACACCATTATATATAAACATATATTATTATTCTTGAATATACTAATTACCGTCACAACTAACTCAATTAATAATTATTTACGAATACATCCCATCACGTTATATAATTATAGCCATTAATTATCGTCAAATTCATTAACAATTATACTCACCTTGTAAACAAATCAAATTAACTTAATTAATTAAATACGATTACAAACTCCGACTCACAATTAATTATATCAACATACGTGAAAAACAAACACAAACAACAAACACCATGCTAACGACCCCGCTCACCCCAACCGTACACCTCTCAACCCGTGTTCTACAAACCTGGACAGCCACCAATACCTGCCCAGACCACCCCCCAACTGACCACCTTGCTTCCGCCGTCCCAACCACCATTTCCACTAGGCTCTACCGCCACCATCACCACCAAAACTTCCTGCCCTAGACACCATACTACGACTCCCTTTTCCTTATCGCCACTGCGGCAACCACTATACTAGACCATCACCTACGACCACCTCACCAACACCAGTATCAACCCTCTATCCCGTCGCCACAAACATACCCTACTTCCCCTAACCCCGACGACACAGACACACACACCTCCCATTCCCCTGTTTTTACGCACAACGGCCACCATGGCCACAAACCACCACCACTAACCACCAAAGCACCACCATTAGAACCGACTACTACCCACGAATCCAACCTCGGCTTCCCCTTACCACGACAACCAATATATACTACATACATCTCGTCTTAAACTACAACTCGAAAACCCGGAATAAAACAAACTCTCCTACTTCGGCCACCACTGCTACCAGTGGCAACCACAGACGCCCCCACCGAGGTTAGGCAACCACCTAAGACCAACCCATACCAAACCCAGGTCAAGTTAGTCACGAAAAAGGGGTCCAAATCAGTTTTCAAATACTACGGTATAACCCGACACCACCAATTTACCACCCAAATAACCACCTATACATTGGCCAACGACGGCCCTAGCTAGGTCAGATCTAGTCACGGTGGTTCATAGTCCGTCCTAGGTCAATTACTATGGTCCAAGGTCAAGCATAGTCGAAGGAACAATTAGTATAAGACGGTGTGCGCGCAATGTAAATAAACGAATTAATAATAATTTTGAGACGGTTTCATAACTTACTTTTCTAAGGCAAAATAGGGCTTATGAAATCTGAAAACTAGGTTTGAGAACTCCTCTTGCTTTGTGAATACAATAAGCTATATTATAGAGTATTTATTGTACAATAAAATTGGGAATTTGGGTGTTAATAGAACAACCAAATTACTTTTAGGAATATTATCTTTTATAATAATTAGTAATATTAATTTATGAAATTAATAAATCACAAATATTATTTTGTATTTGTAATATTTCGGCCCAAACATAGTTTTAGAAAAGAAGTAGAATTTATATTTATTAAATAAGGATTTGAATATAAAATAAGAAATAAATATAAAGTAGGAAATAAATATAAAATAGAAAATATAATTAATTATAAATATCTTATTATAATTAAAGAAATATAANGAAATAAATATAAAATAGAAAATATAATTAATTATAAATATCTTATTATAATTAAAGAAATATAACATTATATCATTTTATGAAATAATTATAAACTATGAACCACTATTAAAATGTGATTCCCGAAACAATAATAATTCATATAAAACAGCTTCGTAAAACAATTCATTTTGAAAGACGTTTATAAATACGTAGTTTGACTTGCATTGACCATCCTCAAAATACGGGGTATTACAGTTTTCCCTCCTTAAAACGAACTTTGTCCCGAAGTTCACCACACTCCCCATAACTGAAGCTAACCTAAGATCTTTCCCATGATAAAATGCTACATAAAATAGAGGGCTTTACACTTGTATCGGGCAAGTGGGAGATTGTTGAAGTAGTCTACATAATAAATCTCGTAAAAGGAATTTCAGGGATTATTTATTTGTAAGTTGATCAACGTAAATAGGCAACGCTCGGCTAACTAGAGTTTGACGTTACTGTCGTAAGACGGCGGTGATTAACTGATCCCTTTCGGTCACACCTATAGGACGACACTCAAATAGTAAACTAATTATTTATATGAGATATAATCTATGATTAGTGTTTTGTATAAATTGACTTTATTAAGTCAAGTGTATTTATTATTGATGACGAGTTACGAACTCGGGCCAACGAGACTTATTATTCAATTATTTGATAACTGATTAATAAATAATTAATAAGTTAATAATTAAATAGTTAATTATTTATATTATTACGATATGTGTGTACATTGTGAAGCAAAGGTTATTAGTTAATTATTTTACAAGACATTGTAAATTAACTAATAATTAGTTATAATACACATTTTATATTGATAAAAGGATAAAATGTCTCTTAATAGTTAAGTGTACATAATTGGTTAATTTATATTATTTAAGTGTTAAATAATTAAATTAATATTTAATTATATAAGATAATTAAATATAAGTCTTATAAGYATTTGTGGGACAAATGTCGGAAATCAAAATGGACTCGTTTTTAGTGAATGGACCGGTCCACATAAGGCCTTGACACATGGTCATGAGCCCGTATGTAATTAGGCCATTACCCACTAAATTATGAATTCATTTGTTTACCTTTTGCTTGCCTATATATAGGCCAATTACACACATTAGAAGGGTGAAGAAATTTAAGAAAAAAAAACACCTTTATCCTTCTTTTTTGGCTGGGTATCATCAACTAAAAAAAAAGGAACTATTTTTCTTCATTTTTGATCATCAAAATCTTGATCAATTGTTGATCAAATCTCATCAAAATTAATCACAAATAATAATATACATCAATAATATTATTATTGTAATAATATTAGTTTATTATACAAAAAATATTGTCCTTATATTATCTAGTTAATAATTTAGGACAAATTTGGGTTAGTTTTGAGTGTATCTTAAAAGTGGTATTCTATCTTGAATACTAGGAAGATCATCTATGTTAATAGCTCAAGAACAAATTTAAGGAAGTTGTCCTTGAATTTGTGCCAATATATTGCCATAACAATGAAAGAAAACTTGTCTTAAAATAGATATAAGTCATTTTTATGAATTTTATTTTGCATGCATGTGTCTTAGATCACAAAAAAAAAAAAAAAAAAAACAAAAAAAAACTAATTAATGTAATTTCCTGTTATATTAGAGTGTCTAATATGTGGTCTAAACTAACAAGCTGTATCAGAGCATTGTTATTCACATGCATGTTGTCTTAAGACGGTTTTATCGCTTTATGAGATAAATTGATAAAACTAATATATTTTGGTGTTAAAATTATTTTTGTCACTAAATGTTAATTTGCATGTATTAATCTGGTCCTAAAGATATGTGGGTCGAAAAATTTAATTTTATGGCATTTTATTGCATATTATTATGTTTTTTCAAATAAAATGACTTAAAATCCATTGTGCTCAACCCATCTTGATCTCCTCAGATTTTAAGCAAACTCCGTTGTTTTGCATTGTGTTCAACCCATCTTGATCACTGGTGTAGAAAGTGTACCCATTGATCGCATACCCGTTATAAAAAATTGCACGAGCATTAGGACCGAGAGCAAGATGTAGTAATCTGGTTGAGTAACAATCATCATATGGGTTTTCACCATTGTAAATAATATCCTTAAACCACTCATGAAAACTCTTGTTATGCTCATTTTCATACCAGCTTTCGGTCTTATTAGGGTGTTTTTCCCTAAAGTAACACTGGCGTTCTGTGATGTAAGAAGGCTGGACCTCGTCATCGTTAAAAAGAACGTATATACGAGCTCTATGTCGCATGTCAAGTGACATATCTTTATAAACACGACCCTTTACACCTCTTCCTTTCATCCAGTGACAATGACGATTCTTGGGCGCTACAATTAACTCGTCCAAAGACTGGTACGCGTAACAATATGAAAGCGCTTAATCGATAATAGCTCGCTCAGCAATACACCCCTCTGGACGATACCGATTAGATGTGTAATCCTTGTAAAATTTCATCAATCTTTCAAATGGATACTGTTATCTCAAATACACTGGCCGGAGATACAAAATCTCTCAGACTAGGTGGACTGTCAAATGGACCATGATAGTGAAAAATGAGGGAGGAAAATACATTTCAAACTGATAAAGACTGGTGACGACGAGCTCCTGCAAAAAATACGTTTCATCGGGATCGATTACTTTACTAGCAATTGACTGGAAGAAGATGCGAAATCTAGTTATTGCATATCGAACCTTTATAGGTAGAATGGAACGAATGGCCCCGACTAATTTTTGTAGCATCAATGTATGACAGTCATGTGACCTTAGACCAGTATGTTTTAGGTCCTACAACTATACAAGGCTTATAATATTAGACGAATATCCCTCTGGAAACTTAATTCCATGCAAGCATTCACTTAACTCTTTTTTCTCCTTCCTTGAAAGGGTATGAGGTGCTAGTGGCAAATAAGTTCTATTTCCCGATTTCAGAGCTGCCAGCTCAGGCCTAATACCCATCTCTACCAAATCATCACTATCTTCTTTGTTGTCCTTTGTCCTACCCGGAACATTCAAAAGAGTATTGATTATTTTATCGCAGATGTTCTTCTCAATGTGCATAAAATTTAGACAATGTCTGACTGGAAGGTCACGCCAGTACGGAAGTTTGATAAAAAATATGGATTTTTTCTTATAACCCCGAGTAGACAACTTAGAGCCCTTCTTCTTATACGTTATCTCAATATCATTAACCCCGAGTTAACAACCCCGAGTTGACAACCCCGAGTTGACAAGCCGGACTGCTTCAAGCCTCTTAATCCAATAATTATGTTGTTGTTAAATGGATGCTTTCATCAATTTGTGTTGATTAGCGGGAAGTCCGATTAGAACCTCCTCCTCCTCCGCAATCAATTTTGTAAGGGCCTCTTCGTTGTTGATTAAAGTTGGGTTAATTGCTGCCATGAGTGTTTCTTCAATTTTTTGAATGATGCTTTATTTGACCAATGGATGATGTTAATTTTTTGAGTGGGTTTATTTAAAAGAGTGGATAATAACAGTAAAAAAGAAATAATATAGTAAATATAGTAAATATTTGAATTTGAATGGATACTAACGGTCAAACTACAAAATTCTCCATGCATATATGGGCAACGGTTTGGTGAAAACCGTTGTTGAATATGACAACACTTTCAGTAAAACCGTGCTTATTTTTTTAAATGTGACAACGGTTTAGTGAAAACCGTTTTTTAAATTAGACAACGGGTGTGCCATACCATTGAAACTAATTTTAATTAACTAATTAAAAAGTAATATTTATACTATACCACGGTTCATAATGAGCATGCATTGGTCAAATCATATTCAAATAATGAGTATTTAATTTATACTGTTTCCAATAAACTCATATATACTATAATTATTTATACTGTTTCCAATATAACTCTTATTTATACCGTTTCCAATACAACTCTTATTAAACTCCTATATAAATTAGAACCCTAATTAAACTTCTAATATACATAATAATCTAAAGTCTTCTTTTAATATATCAAATTATATATTCAAATCATATGAACAATCGTGCGAACCTAATAAAGGTTCTATACCCCCCGTCTAGATTTATGTATGTCAAACCTTTCATGTGCACCTATTAAAGGTTCTGCACTCTGTTTCCTAATTATTAGCAAGCATGATTTTATTTGATGTAATTTTTCCAATTAAATTTCGTCTTGCGTATGGTTTTATTTTCCTTCTTAGATTGCTTCATTTGTTTAATTTTTAAAAATGCTAAAGAAATTAAACTCTTAACAAAAAAACATAAACAATTAATAAACTTCAATATAACTAATATATATATATATATATATATATATATATATATAATGCTAAAATTAAAAATGAAGAATTAATTAGTTATTAGACTCTGATGACGATGGGTAATCTACTACAAACTTGGAAAAGATCAAGTCGACGATCGGCGTTTCATTATTGCCCACAGGGGGCACTGCATCTGTTTCCCATGATAGAGGCACGGTGGTAAGTCTGTGATGAGTCCTTTAATGACTCAACACAAGATGATCAACATGGGTAGCAACCCATAGATAAGAGCCGTTTTGTCTAACATCAGAATAAAAGTTTGGTTTCCCCGCTTCTTACTCCCCAAATCTATCCCCTAAATTTTTTGCCTGACGAAAACTTTCATGAGAGTCGACTATGTCAAACTCGATAGGGAGGACTCTTTTAACCGCCGTAAAACCTGCGTTATCAACAAGCATTCCCCTTATCCATGATAATTCCTTTATTACACCCTTTCCATCTACGAAACGAACAGGGATATTATGCATAATGCAAGTGAAATGATAGACGTAACGAGAACGTGATTGTGGTTCAGTTAACACTTCCATATATACGTTTTATAAATTTCGAGTGAGAATAATGAAAGAGGTTAAGACTAAATGTTGTTGATAAGTACTTTATATATGCATATTTATCCCCTAGTTTTGCTCTATTTTACTCATTATTTTAGCACTTTGTTTAGTGTTTTGAGCTAATATCGTGTTCTAGTTGTATTGTCTTGCTTTTAACGTGTTTTGTAGGATATGAAGCTTTTA
>VHZZ01001974.1:62932-73559 GCA_009801015.1 Silene noctiflora
TAGGATAACGGTTCAAACAAAACCGTTGTCACATATATACAACGGTTCTTTTTAAAACCAAACCGTTGAATTATTTTTCCCACCAATGCTAAAAAATATTTGGCGCTAGCATTTACAACGGTTTTAGAATAAAACAAAACCGTTATTATAGTTTCCCTCCAATGGAAAACAATAACGGAAAATGGTCGTTGTCAAACGTATACATTAATAACGGATGGGATAAAGAACAACCGTTGCCCGTTTCCACTCAAAAATGAAATAAGGAGGACAAAATAAAATAGTTGTCAATATAAATATTTATAACGGTTTTTGTTAGTACAACCGTTGCCTGTTTCACATTTTTTCACGTTTTGTTTTTGGTTGTTGGAAACGGTTAACAACGGTTTGAATGAAGTCAAACCGTTGCCAGATTTAGGTTTCACAACGGTTTATAACCGTTGTTACATTGTTTTACCACAGTTTTACAAGCCGTTATTAACGTTTTAACAACGGTTCCGTGTTTTATCTTAGCCGTTGTCACTAATTAACAACGGTCAATGTAATAACGGTTCCGTATTTTTATTCACAACGGTATTATACCTTATTTAACCGTTGTTGTAGGTGTTATTTGGTGTATTGATAATCCCTTTCAACTAATCAAGTATGTACAAGTAACCATCATGATCAAAGTATGTTATGTCCCTTGCATGAATACACTCATCATCTTCAAATGTAAAACGAGAAGCCTTTCTGTTGTTCAGATATCCTGTCAAACCAGAAATATATTACAAACCATATCTGCATTTAGTTAATTCTATGAATTTGATAATGTGGGCAACATTAAGAAAAGCACTAAAATATAGGGAATCAAAACCTCACTTAAGTACCATGATGCCTTATAATTAGAGACTTCATTTAATAGCCAAGCACAACAAAAGCATGACATGCGTCCACATGAATCTTGCCAATCCTGAGAACTTAGAAGAAAAGAACAATTCATAACATGATAGCCATGCTTTAAAACCGTTGTCCGGTGAGCTTTACGCTATTAGAGATGGAATTGAGTACGTGGTTAAGTCTAAGGGTATTTTTGTTATAAGCTCAGATTGTCAAGTTGTCGTTAACCTTTTTTGTTCAACTATCACTCCTTTGTGTCCTTATGCTAACATTATATGGAGTGCAGGGAACAATTAAGAGCATTTCCATACTTGAAGATTCTATTCGAAAGAAGATTAACAAACTTAGTTGCTGATTCACTCGCTCGTTTCTCAATTCATGACCAATCAGCCAAAAGTGGAAAGTTTCGATGGACTCTTGCACCAAATTTTGTTGATGATTTTTGTAAAATTGACTCCGCTATTGTAACTTTATCCCCTGACCCGCCCCCTTAATGTACTCTTGTAAACTTTTACACTATTTATAATATTTGCACCTTTATGCCAAAAAGAAGAATTTAAGAGGCAAATCATGTATCCTAATCCATTTGGGGACATTCTTTATTTCCTCATTCATGAATTCAACCTCCACCATTCAAGCCCTAACTATTAATGGCTTATTGTCAAACATATAACAACCTGCTTGCAAAACCGCTTCCTTATCCTTATTGTCCTTGAATCTAACCAAGAAAATACCATTTTTCAAGAAGGATACCTTGTTAATATTATGCTATCTTTAAATTCTATGAATGAATCCATGAAGAACCTCCCATGGAAGGTTATCACTCAAAACAAAGCAATACATTGCCTAGTTCCAGTATTCGACTTCCTTTTTTATGTCCTCAGTTGTGAATTGAATAAGGTGATCCATGTTCTCCTCCTCATCTATTTCAGGAACACTCTTCTTCCCACACTTAGTTATCCACATACTTTCCTCAATTATATAGTCATCATCATCATCATCATCATCATCACAGTTTATTGATTCCATTGATTTCCAGCAAAGATTTCATGCGTGTACCTTCGTCCTCAGATGGACCCTTATTCTCTACATGTTTACATTGAACAGTACTCATTGCCTGAGATTTCATCTTGTTTAATCAACTAGAATGTTTGTTTTTTTTATCTTGCTTGATGAACTACGAGTCATTTACACTGAAATTCGCCATAAGATCAATTCCAGATATATAATTTATTATATTCAACATACCTATTACATACTATGCGTTTATTTTAATATTCTTCATCAAACAACTTGTAAAGCCTTGCAGTTATACAATAAAGTAAACAAGTAATGATGTAAAAATACGATATTTTTGAAACTCTTTATGTAAAACAAAACCAAGGAGTCATAACAATCGGATTCTGCGCAAAATTTTAGTGACACCTGTAACACCCCAATTATCCGGCCAAGACAATTGAAGCATTACCATCTCGGTTTCCCGAGGTAGTGATTCAGAGATACAATCAAGAAACTTTTATTATAAATAATGGTTTCATAAATTACATAAATGTAAACAATTGAACAAATGAATACAAGTCATACTATTACGATCCTCTAGACAACTTTATCTCATGCCGACTCGACTCCAAGTCTGAAGCTCGTCCCGTCTCCCGCGCGACAACCAAAAAACCTGTATATAACCTGCTCCTCATATGATCGGAAATATGATTTGGATCACCACAGGCCACCACGCAAATAGGTGACAATTTAAACATAGTCACAAACGGTCAGTTTCGATAATATAAACATGTAAGACCCGAAAAATGAAATACGATTATGCAATACAACAATTACATGAATGAGACTCAGTTCTACTAATGCCACGCCGGTATCGGGACACACCTTGACGTACCCACAACTCGGTGACGCCACCGCAACACCGCCCACCAAAACAGTCGGACCACAGACCGTACAATGGTACTCTGGACACACTAGTGGTACCGGGCACGAGAGCGACTTGTATCCCCTGCCAGACGACGAGACTCAACCTCATGTGTCCCTCCATAACTCAATTCGTTAATGTGCACATCCCTCTTAGAGTGGGAAACTCCAAAAGATGACTTAAGCGTAAGAAGGTCTCGCAACCGCCTAACATCTCCATAATAATGACAATATCATCCCAAAACTCCAACATATAAAACCATCACAATAAGCAATATACCCTATACAATAGGATGTGCTAACATGCCATAAATACTTATTCTGACGCATATGAGACTCTCCAAGTCCTCAATTACCAACATGAGATGCAATACGACTCATCTGATGCAAGTAGTAATAAATGACCATTAACAATGCACACAATACCAAAACTGGGTAGGATTAACATACCTTTGAGCAAATCTTCATTAGCAACTCGAATCCGAAACAATCCCGTCTCATGATACTCTCTCGTCCTATACAAGTTACATAATACTATCACAATACATCCTACACAATTATACATTACAAAACCCTTTATTATTACTATAACAACCCGACCCGCCACCGTCGTAATACAACCCCAATAAGATGGGATGTGTACAGTTGGGCCTATTATTTGTCCTCACTTAATCCCAAAAGTACAACGCCTTGTTACTAAGTGGTGAGTGGAATCCTTTTATGAACATCTCATAAGCTCCTTAGTTTCCCGATATGGGACAACTTTTATCTCAATCTCTTGGGGTGTTACAAACCCCCCCCCCCCCCCCCCCACTTAAAGAACACAACGTCCTCGTTGTGCCTCAAAGTCGGCCGCAGCTCAGCCCAGAATCATCCCCCCACTAGGTGGGTGAACCGTGTACTCCTGACCACATGCTCACTACCCCACGGTCACAAGGTTGCTCTGATACCATTTATAGTAACCCGGCCCGCCACCGTCGTAACACAACCCCAATTAGATGGGATGTGTTCATTTGGGCTTATTATTTGTCCCCACTTAAGCCCAAAAGTACAAGGCCTTGTTACTAATAAGTGGTGGGTGGAATCCTTTATGAACATATTATAAGCTCATTAGTTTCCCGATGTGAGAAAACTTTTATCTCAATCTCTTAGGGTGTTTCAATTACCCACTAATTCCCCATATTACATATACTAATTATCAATTAATTACACATCAAAACCTCCAAAAGTTAGGGTTATAAATACTAGAAAAGGATAGATCTTACTTATTTTGGTGAATGGAAGGAAGGGTAAGGTGGACAATCCTCCAAAGCAAGCTTGAATTTTATGTAGAAGGTATTTGAGAGGTTTTAGTGAGAAGGGAGAGTGTTTAGAGAGATAGGGCAGAAGATAGGAATGAATTAGGTTTAGTTGTCGAAATATCATTTATCGGGTACTGCACAGCGTCACTCGATCGAGTGACTCGGACCACTAGGCCGAGTGCCGCTCACTTTATCGAGTACTCCCTGTACTCGGCCGAGTTAATCTTACTCGGTCCACTACATGCTTACTCGGTCCATTATAGGCTTCACTCGGTCTAGTCTAAGCTCTAATTGGTCTAGTTTAAGGCTACCCTTTACTCTCGGATGGCTCCTTTTCAAGTCCGGTGGCCCTCTCAGGCCTCTCAGGGTTTTCGTACGGATCCCAAAATATCCGGGTATTACAATCTTCCCCCCTTAAAAAGAACTTTGCCCTCGATGTTCGCCTCAAACTCTCTTCTCAACAAACTCACAGCTCTCAATACTCGCTCTTACATATGTCGTTTTCGTTCTCATCTCTCTCACTTGGCTCGGTCTTACAATATTTAATGAGTGCACTCCCTTACTCTCTTACACTTATCATGCATAATCTCCCTTTTGAATCTCAATTGTTACATTCACTCCCCCTATAAAGAACTTCGTCCCGAAGTTCACCGCTCAACATCACTAATGTTCTCATAAGTCGCTTAAAAGGGTCTATAATGGTACATTTCCGGTCTCACACACTCCCTTGATTACACGAATGTCTTCCCCTATAACGATTCTACTACTTATACATTCTATTACTCGATTCATGTCACTATATTTGCACGCCATACATGATTAACTATGTCTATATTTGTACAATGGAATTATACATGCATACACTTAACATACCACCTCACTACTTAGTGAACATTACATGACTAGGCCCAAAGACCTATTATATTCATTATATCATGCGTATATCGAATCAAATCCTCTTCATGATCCCACATATGTTCATGATCGTCGTTATTTGTACCAACATTTCCGTTTACCGCCGCTACTTTCCTTGTTCATGCATTCAACACTTACTATGCGACATATAATTGACACTCAATAAACATACAATTTGTTATTATCTTTTAACTTTCAAACTAATATCATGGCGGGCAAACTTGTCATATTATCTATGTTATCACGCAAACACTTGTAAATTTAACCACACTTGTACTTTAAACACGTAAAGCAATGTAATCAAACGTAAACAATCCATGAAAATCTACCATGTCAGGTCTTTTGGGTCGGTCGACTATTAGTAAGTTGGTATATTCGGAAATCAAGGTCATAAACAACGTACTCGGTCGAAAATTCACGAAAATAGGCCAAAATGAAGTTACACGGTCGAATAGGGGGCCACTCGGCCGAGTAAAGTCCACTCGGTCGAAAAGGAAAATTTAACAATTTTCCTGAATCTGTCTATAGATCACTCGGTCGAGTAAGAAGGTTCACTCGGTCGAGTGGATAAGATACTCGACCGAGTGCCGCTGGGCAGCATAGGTTTCGGCCAACAATGTCCTCTAAGCCTACCTATTGTTACACATACATGAAAATGACTCCCAGTAGTGATCACCACACCATCCTACCATAACAAGTCTACTATAATTGGCCTTATGGCCGGGTCCAAATTCAAAGAAATAAATTGTTCGACAACCAATCCGACACGACTATTACACTATCTGACTCAAAGAAAGTGACCAAGCCAATAGGAGGGCTTCCTCCTCTTCCCGAGCTTCTTTACCCAATTCCTTAGGGCCCGGGAATTGTTGACAGGTTCTTCTTCCATAGAGGTGCTATGCTCCTCTTGGTCTTCTTCCTCTAGTCCCTCTTTGAACGTGTCCGCGCTCTACACCATCACGTGATTATAACCACCCCTGTTATATCTACCCTCACCATGGCCATAGGAACTCTCGTTATAACCACCATCGCCCTGGTCATAACCACCCCCGTTATGGCCACCGTCACATAACCTCCACCCCCTTGTCCTACGTTCTCCGTGGCCACACCAGATGTAAATTCCCCAAATCCACCTCCTTGGGAGGCGTCGTCAAAGTGGGTTCCGACAGCACCCATCCATGGGTCGCGCAAGTGCCCCGCACCGAAAGGGATATTGGTACCCCAATCCGACGGTTGGACACCATAGACATTAAAGACTCCGGTGGTGTTCCCAGATTCGGACCAAAAGCTAGGACGATGGGCGGGTCGCACTCCTTTGTTATAGGCAACTTCGTGCATGTCCCTTAACACTATGTCGGTGTTCACCTGGTGAATGAGGTATGCCATTGGGTAGTTGGAATTGTAGTTTGGTTGGGTTGGTCATAACCTCCAGTGTAAGGTGGAGGCATCATCGGCGGGGGCATAGGTGTAGGCATAGGTCGGGAGAATTATGTAGAAGCTCGGCTAATGGAAGGACGGGGTCGAGAAGGTGGTGGAGGAGTGTTCCACTCCATAGTCTCATCATCAATCTCAAAGGTGAGGCTACTAGGGATGGTTTAGCATCGGGCATGAGGACGACATGGTTCCACTCTCTCTAGATGTGAGGTTGGGGATAGTCCTCCATCGGCGAGAAGTTTTAAGTGCCAAGGTTCGTCCACCTTCCAAGAGTAACTGCCCGCCTCTTTCCCATCCACCATCCAAGAATTATTTTTCATCCACGCAAGGTCGAATTATATCACCCCTCTAGACATGGGAACATCCACCAGCCCCAGCTCATAAGCCAACAAGTTCTTGGCTAGTCTAGTCACCAAGTCCCCACAATCTAAGGAGCACTTGTTCGACTCGGTCATCCTAGCCAAAGAACCACACACACCAATGACACGGCGTTAAATTAGAAGGGTTCCTCGAAGCGGGGTTGAGGTAAAAGCTTAGGATTGACACTTCCGTTGAATTAAGCTTACTTGGGTCTTTCCTCCCATATAGGAGGTTGGTCATGGAGCGCAAGAAGATTTTAGGACCGGGTGTTCAACATCGCTCACCTTCATGCTACTTACCCCGATCTTACTTTTATTGGTATAGAGGTAGAAGTATTTATCGGCTTTAATGTCTTTCTACACCTTGTCATATCTATCTGGGGCTCGCCTCCCCACCCCCAATAGATCGGCAAAGTCATCACTAGGATAAATTGAAAGGGGTGTTCTTGATCCTAAAACTGACGGCGTGGGTGCTCTCGTTGTAGGTAAAGGAGCTCAAGAAATCAAGGGTGAGGTTGTGGTTGCTTACCTCCTCCAAGTTTTAAAATCCTTCCAACCAAATGACCCTAAAGATTTCATAGACCTCCCTCTCAATTCCCAAGGCCTCCAACATGCCCACCGACACACACTTTGTCGCAGCCATCCTCCTAGTGTCTAGGATAAAGAAGTTGTCTCGATGATCCTCACTCCGAAAGTTTATCTTCGGGTACTCCGGAATAATAATGGTGGGTGGAGCATCCTCTTGTTGTTATTGTTGGCGGGCATTTCCTCTGCGGCCGGTTCTGGTGTTTCTTGGCATGCTACAAGATAGATTAATGCAACAGATATGGAATGGAAGATGTAAGAAGCAAATAGTTTGGAAAAGAATAGAAGTTTTCCCAATGCTTTAAATTAATAGCCATCCAAAAAGGGAATGACACGACTTTCATTTGAAAAAGGTTTACTTACTCGGAAATGAAAACAAAATCTTGACAAAATAATATTTGCAATTTCATTCCAATTAAAATGACGGAAAGTATTTAAACTTTGACTTTATTGTCTCATGAGAATGAACGTATATTTTTTTTTAAGTTGGTTGACATGCTTCCACACTTCACATAATTGAGAAATTTTAGGACAACATCATAGCAAAACGGAGAAGTCAAAAGAAACTTTTAGCATGAACCAGGTACGAGGATAAAATCTGGGTAGACTAATTACCCCATATTTCTAGACTTTAAGAGTTTTAAGATGGAAATAAATCACGATATAAGATAATAAATAACATTACCTGCCACATTTGGGGTGCAAAACACAATCAAGACAATATTTAGTTTGAAATAAATAAAAATCCGGGTAGGTATACTACCCATTTTCAAAAATAAAGATGGAAAAATCTCTTATGTAAGACTTCACAAGGCATTATAATCGAAGATTAGTATGATAATGAACAAGTGAAGCATGTTAAGAGTAAGGAAATCAAACTTATGGGTTTTTGTAATGAGATTTTCGGACACTTACCAATTTTAAGACGGAAAACTTTCACAACATACGGACTCCTAAAATTTGGTAGTGATAGGTTGTCACTACATACGATAAAAAAATCATGTTGAAGTATAAAAAAAAATCACATTTTCACCCTTTGAGTCATTATCATGTCCAAAAATTTTAACTCATTTTAAGACAAAATTTCCACCTTACCTTATTTGATAATACCTACTAAGATTATTGCTTAACAATGTTATTAAACCATGTTTGAGATATAAAAATCAAAATTTCGTCATGACCAAGGGGTATTTCCAATACAAGATTTGTAGACGAAAAACTTTGCTTTTAAGACAATATATAGTTTTACTAGTAAAAATGGTGGTCTTATAGCCTACTTAAACCAAGTTTTATGCATAAAAATCAAAATTTGGGCATGGTCTCCCTTGAAATCCGAAAATTAAGACGGTTTTATGATAAAATTTTCTCATATACAAGGCAAGATTTATAACTAACAACATTGTTTAGGCCTTTGTTGATCAACTATACTCAACAACAAACACAAGAAACCCAATTATTGACCCAAAAAATCATTTTCGAGTTCATCAATGGTGGACAAAACTTTAACATAAAAATTTCATTTTTAACAACAATAATGGTGCAAAAAGCTTACTACTATCATGAATTAAGCATAAACATACAATTATTTACCAAATCTTAAGTAAATTAGTATAAATCTAAAAAAAAAAAAATCAAATTGGGAAAAATGAAAAGAGAAGAAAATAAGCTTATATTGTTAAATTAATGGGGTATGAGCAAGAAAAGTGAAGCAATAAGATGAATTCCAAACAAATAGAGCAACAATGGGGGTTTTTGGTTGAGTTCTTGGTGAGGAAAATGATGAAGATGTGAAGATATGAGGATAATAAAGAAATATGGAGGAAAGAGAGTGTTTTTTTGTCGAGTAATCCTACCCGTGTAATCCACTTGGTCGAGTGGATGAGTTCACTCGGTCGAGTTCCGATCCACTCGGTCGAGTGCGGATCCACTCGGTCAAGTGGCCGGTCTAGTCGGTCGAGTGGCATTTTCCATAAATGTACCAATTTCTGGATTGGTCCACTCGGTCTAATGACACCTCACTTGGTCGAGTTGATGCTCATACTCGGTCTATTTGTCCTATGAGGTTTAAAATCTTCGACTAGCACTCGAATGAGGTATCCCTACAACAAAATAAGAGGTTCGGGAGTCCACCGCCTCGCGGTGACTTGCCCGGGTTAGCTCATACAGCATTATACTTGCCGTCTCCATTACATTACTTTCATACCCGTAGCTACTCTAACAACTATCATCATCATTCTTACCCTAGCAATAACAAAAGAAAATTCAAACACACGTATGATGTCTACACGCCAAAGTTAGAAACTAATAACTTTTACGTATATACACACCACAATCTTCCCGAAACATGTTATACTCCCACTCTTTTTCATCCAACTTCCACAATTATTCTATTCCATGTCATGTACACCCACATACACACAATATAAGAATACATCCATTAACACAATATACATGAAACCATACCATGATACACATAGCATTACCCGTACTCATATGCACCCACGTGGTTACCAACCGAGACAATAGGCACTAGTTTTGACATGAGGGCTCCTACTCATTCATAACCGAACTCCTATTGTACTAATGTTGAGTTCATTATATTAGACACACCTAGGTTCATTCTTGGGTTCATTGGTTCAGGTTCCAAAATCGTCGCTCTGATACCACTTTGTAACACCCCAATTATCCGGCCAAGACAATTGAAGCATTACCATCTCGGTTTCCCGAAGTAGTGATTCGGAGATACAATCAAGTAGCTTATATTATAAATAATGTTTTAGTGAATTACATAAATGTAAACAATGGAACAAATGAATACAAGTCATAGTACTACAACCCTTTAAACAACTCTATCTCATGCCGACTCGACTCGAATTCTGAAGCTTTTCACGTCTCCGCGTGACACTTAAACAACCTGTATATAACCTGCTCCCCATATGATCGGAAATATCATATGTTTCACCACAAGCTACCCCGAAAATAGCTGACAATTCAAACATAGCCACAAACGGCCTGTTTCGATAATATAAACATGTAAGACCCGACAAATGAAATAGGATTATGCAATACGACAATTACTGTGGGAAATATCAGTATATTTCATCAAGAATTTTTAATTAGGATTATAACGAAATTATAAAATATGATATACTAGTCATAAACGAAAGGCAAACAAAAGGTAAAGAAATTAGAATTAACCTTTTGTCCCAGCAATTTGGCCTAAGAACAAATATC